>JAOTOM010002814.1:0-120018 GCA_034440615.1 Ashinkailepas kermadecensis | reverse complement strand
GCCCAGGGCAAGCCGTCGACACCGCACTTCACTCCACTTGGTGGCATCGCCTCGCGCCACCCACCGGCGCCCGTCGGCACAACCCGAGCGCGTCACCGGCGACGCTGAGCAGTTCTGTGGACATGGTCTAACTAACCACCGGTGGCCGCAGTCTTAGCGCGCTGCACGTGCGCACAACTGTCGTTGCGATCGGCCAGTCGACGCGGCGCACAACGCAAGACGCCGCCGCCACTCGTGATCCTTCACATCGCCCCGGTTAGGGCCACTCGGGGCCGAAGGGCCTCGTCGGCGCTCTTGATGCCCGGCCAGACGTGGCCGGGGGCGCCCGAGGAGAGCGGTGATGACTCAATTTCCCGGTCGGCGCCGTAATTCGCCGCGGCGTATCCGGCGCGTGTGACGGGCGCGGCGCAGCCGGCGGCGCCCCGCGGAGGACGGACGGCCGCCGTCAGCAGCGCCGGCCCGCGGCGGCCGTTTGTCACTGGCTGGCGACATTTGTTGACGCGAAGGCGTGAAATTGGTGCTTTATGCAGCTTCCCTCTCCGGAGAACGGCTGGAGAGGCGGTTAGATGGTCAGTATGGTTTGAATTCGCAGCGGTCTCAGATAGCGACTACAGAATGGAAGTCCAGCACAGACGAGCTGTTCGAATTCGGAAGTGTTGCATTTAACGGAGGGCTATCATTCGTCAGGTTCTGCTGTTGATAAAATTAAAGGACGAAGAAGCTTAGCTGTGACAAGAGGCATGGCTTCCAATACGTAGTTACAAATCGTCGGCAATCAGTCGAGCAGATTGCTCCTTTCGTGGATGCCAGCTGCCATAACTTAGCTCAAGCGCCGATGCCAGAATAACAAAAGGAATACGTGTCGATGCATAAAAGAGCCTAGTGAATGCAATAGCCCACCTCCGTGGCCCTGAGCACATCCAAAGTGCTCTGAACAGTGTGCATTCCCAAGCTTCATCTGGCCGTAGGTGACCATTGGAAAACTTGGCGCCAGTTGGCACCCTTACATAGGCTTTATAAAGGAACACTCGATAATCTCCGTAAGTCCAGACGCAAGAAAATGCATTTAGCTTGAAGCGGATTAACACCTTGCGTTCAATCATGATAGGTTCCATTGTCGAGGCTGATACTACTGACGGCGACCAGTGTTTTACATCACGCTGCTACTGACGGCGACCAGTGTTTTACATCACGCTGCTACTGACGGCGACCAGTGTTTTACATCACGCTGCTACTGACGGCGACCAGTGTTTTACGTCACGCTGCTACTGACGGCGACCAGTGTTTTACGTCACGCTGCTACTGACGGCGACCAGTGTTTTACATCACGCTGCTACTGACGGCGACCAGTGTTTTACGTCACGCTGCTACTGACGGCGACCAGTGTTTTACATCACGCTGCTACTGACGGCGACCAGTGTTTTACATCACGCTGCTACTGACGGCGACCAGTGTTTTACATCACGCTGCTACTGACGGCGACCAGTGTTTTACATCACGCTGCTACTGACGGCGACCAGTGTTTTACATCACGCTGCTACTGACGGCGACCAGTGTTTTACATCACGCTGCTACTGACGGCGACCAGTGTTTTACATCACGCTGCTACTGACGGCGACCAGTGTTTTACGTCACGCTGCTACTGACGGCGACCAGTGTTTTACATCACGCTGCTACTGACGGCGACCAGTGTTTTACGTCACGCTGCTACTGACGGCGACCAGTGTTTTACGTCACGCTGCTACTGACGGCGACCAGTGTTTTACATCACGCTGCTACTGACGGCGACCAGTGTTTTACGTCACGCTGCTACTGACGGCGACCAGTGTTTTACATCACGCTGCTACTGACGGCGACCAGTGTTTTACATCACGCTGCTACTGACGGCGACCAGTGTTTTACATCACGCTGCTACTGACGGCGACCAGTGTTTTACATCACGCTGCTACTGACGGCGACCAGTGTTTTACATCACGCTGCTACTGACGGCGACCAGTGTTTTACATCACGCTGCTACTGACGGCGACCAGTGTTTTACATCACGCTGCTACTGACGGCGACCAGTGTTTTACGTCACGCTGCTACTGACGGCGACCAGTGTTTTACATCACGCTGCTACTGACGGCGACCAGTGTTTTACGTCACGCTGCTACTGACGGCGACCAGTGTTTTACATCACGCTGCTACTGACGGCGACCAGTGTTTTACATCACGCTGCTACTGACGGCGACCAGTGTTTTACATCACGCTGCTACTGACGGCGACCAGTGTTTTACATCACGCTGCTACTGACGGCGACCAGTGTTTTACATCACGCTGCTACTGACGGCGACCAGTGTTTTACGTCACGCTGCGGCAGATGACACAAATAAGCGCAGGGTCAACCGAGCTTCGAACCCCGGACCTTTACGTTCGGAGGCCGAAGTATAAGTAATGGCTGAACTAGGTCGGCTGCTGGAATAACGCTAATCCAATGTGTCTTCGTTGTGTTTGTCATTCAAACTTAGGCAGCGCCAAGAGCGTCACTACCTTCAGTCTTCAGGTAGGTTGAACCCCAGGGTGCAGAAACGGTTTCAAGTTAGACGGTGGAGACCAGGTAGGACGATGGCCGTCTGCGTTTGACTTGCCTTTTTAATCGCTAGCAAATGGTGAACACACTAGTGCTTTTCGTTGAGAAGCTTGCATACTGACAAAAACAATGCAAGTGTTTTGACAATCATCGATCCAGATGGGCTATTCGTTTTCGTCAACTCAGTCACCAGAGCTCTAACAGATGTGAGCTGGTAGCGTTTATCGTATCTTCAAGCTCTGTATCAATTTCGGAACATAGGATTGATATCAGATATCTTCCTGAAGTTTCACAGTTTTCCAGGTAGGGTCGAGCAAGCAAGCACCAGGTGCTGTTCGGACCCTATGTCCGTTTTTACCTTGCTAATCAAGCAAATATCAACATCTGATCAAGAGTAATTTGTATGATTCCCACCCTCGTCTCTACTCTCAGGTTCTCAGAGTTCTACTGGAGACAAGTGGTGACATGGGCTCACGGGTGTTATCAGGGAAAGGGTGTACTTACGATCACGGCTGTTATCAAGGGAAGGGGTATTTGCCACCAAGAGAGTACAAATTAGCAGATCAAAGGGTAAACATGACTCATCTGATGCTTCAGCAAGATACAACATTCTTGCATTTTCGCCATTGAGAATGTTTCTAAACTGAAATTTCTACCACGGCCGCCCTCCCGGATCAATTTGCATGATGTTACTACATCAGTGCTTCCTCACAATATGAACAATGTACAAATTTGTCTTTACAAAATCTTCCGGAACATGTACACTCCCCGCATAACCTTTTCTCTCCCCTTTGGAATCTTCCCTTTTCGCCTTTTGGACAAATGCTTTCCGTCCAAATTGCATTTACAATCTAAAATTAGAGCACACATGTGCTCTAATTTTGGAAACAAGACCACCACCATTCGCGAGAAAGTACCAAAATTTCGAATGACTAATACGACTAATGAATACACTTCATGATCGTACCATCGTACCGCTTCCAAGCTCCAAGCTTCCTTTCCTTTCGCCTCCTATTTCCCCCGACATATTACAGAAATATGTTGGGTTGTTCACGAATTTGATGATTCAGCGCAACCTCAGCAAGGAAAATTGAGCATTCAATTATTCATGATGCAATAAATGCGGACCGAAACGGCCGAGTGCACCACAACTATGCCAATATTCC
The DNA here is from genome assembly GCA_034440615.1 of Ashinkailepas kermadecensis. Taxonomy (NCBI): domain Eukaryota; kingdom Metazoa; phylum Arthropoda; class Thecostraca; family Neolepadidae; genus Ashinkailepas; species Ashinkailepas kermadecensis. The sequence continues at coordinate 116,283 of JAOTOM010002814.1, read as the reverse complement.
GGTTTGGCAATCTGCTAGACTTGCAGACTAGACTGAAAGAGCCTCAGCTGACCTTTCATTGGTAAATTGGTAAATTATCACGGAGCAAATGTTACAATAGATACACAACCGTTCGCACGTCTGGTTGCAAGTGCAGATCTCTCTTCTTCTTTTATCTCTCTCTCTCTCTCTCTCTCTCTCTCTCTCTCTCTCTCTCTCTCTCTCTCTCTCTCTCTCTCTCTCTCTCTCTCTCTCTCTCTCTCTCTCTCTCTCTCTCTCTCTCTCTCTCTCTCTCTCTCTCTCTCTCTCTCTCTCTCTCTCTCTCTCTCTCTCTCTCTCTCTCTCTCTCTCTCTCTCTCTCTCTCTCTCTCTCTCTCTCTCTCTCTCTCTCTCTCTCTCTCTCTCTCTCTCTCTCTCTCTCTCTCTCTCTCTCTCTCTCTCTCTCTCTCTCTCTCTCTCTCTCTCTCTCTCTCTCTCTCTCTCTCTCTCTCTCTCTCTCTCTCTCTCTCTCTCTCTCTCTCTGGCTTGACATCACACCTTGTCTTGCTTTGCTTGACTGACATGCCGGTAGTTACTTTTATCTGTTTTCAGTTTTGTTGGGTTGGGCACTTCGTCCTGCTCAGGCCATTTCGTGCCGTGAATAGAATGGATGAAAATTTATGTTATGATAGTCAGTTTATAGCTCTTGAAGTAAGTTGTTTTTTTTCGGAGAAAAGTGAAAAGGAGATTGATGAGGAAAGGGTGTGTATCTCCTAATAGTGTAGTTAGAGAAAAGGGGATGTTATGTGTACGGCAGTAGTTGGTAAGTGTTTTTCGATGTTCATGGTGTTTTTGACAGTGTAGGAGAAGGTGTGAAACGGTAAGATGAATGTTGCATGATGGGCATGAAGGTCGTGGTGATGCAGTGTAAATATATCGATGGGTGGGAAAAGTGTGACCTAAGCGGAGCCGTGATATAACTTTTTCTTCTTGTCTGTTTTTTGGTATGATGTGGTCCAGTTATCGATGACAGGTTTGATGAGACGTAATTGTGTGTGGTTTGTGGTTTCAGTCCATTGTTTGGTCCAAAAATTTCAAATGTTTTATCGTATTGTTGATTTGATGGCGTCAAAATGTGGTGGCATTTCTGTGATGTGTGGTAATTGTAATGATTGTTTGGCGAAATGATCTGCTTCCTCGTTTCCTGGGATGCCACAGTGACTGGGCACCCACAGGAAACGGACCTTCATGCCCATCAGATGAAGTGTTTCGAGTGTATCATAAATGGAAATATGGCAATGGTGCGAAAAGGAAAGTGATGAAAGAGATTGAAGAAGATATTTTGAGTCGGAACAAATGAGGACATGGCGCATGGGGTGACAAATTGAACGGTTGCGGACATGGCGAAGGGCAGTGAGAATGGCGTGTAGTTCGGAGATGAAAATGGAGGTCCCGTTTGGCAAGCGATGTTGTTGTGTGCATGTACCGGAAACAATGGCATTTCCTGTGCAATTTGCGTCTTTGGATCCGCGGTGAAAACAAAAGGAACATGGTGATAATGAGAACGAAACTGGTGGAATTTTTGTTTGGCGTATTCTGGACAAAGCTGTGATTTTGGAGTGGTGGTAAGATAGAAAATATGTCTCTCGGCCATCTGCCACGGTGGTGTAGTTGGTGAAGAAAGAGCTGTAATATGTGGAATGTTGTATTGGAGTTGTGTAGAAAATGTTTTAATGCGTGAAGCTATGGTAAGCCCGGTTCGCTTTTCGGCGGGACCTAAATATTCGTGGTGTAGATTTGGGAGAATTTGTAAAGATGCGTGTGTGGGGTGGTGTTCTCGAAATTGAATTTTTGCGGCATATCTGAGTGTTTGTTCAATTCTTCGGAGACCTAATGGTGGAATTCCTGATTCGATTTGTAAAGAAGTAATGGGAGACGTGGTCATTGCACCGAGTGCTAAACGGATGAATTTATTTTGTATGGTGTCCAAAAGTTTCAAAGCGGAGGTACTGGCACCGGCGTAGATTAGCGACCCATATTCTATGATGGGAAGAACTAAGGATTTGTAGAGATGTAAAAGCGTATGACGATCGGCTCCGAATGAGGGAGAAGTAATACAGCGAAATAAATTGAGTCGGTGAAAACATTTGGTCTGAACGTGTTTGATGTGTTGATACATGGATAGCCTACGATCAAAAATAATGCCTAGAAATTTAAATGAATTTACAAAAGGTATGTTGTTGTTACCGAGGTGAAGCGGTGTGTCTGGGTTCGGGCAGGGTGTTGATTTGCTAAATATCACTGTTGCAGATTTTGGGGCCGAAAAAAGGAAGCCATATTTCAGGGACCATTCGTGTACTCGGTCAAGTGCGCTTTGTAATCGAATTAAACAATGTTCATAATTTTTGCCGGAACACCAAATCGCACTATCGTCCGCAAACAGCGATTATGATAGATTGGCAGGCATGTTATCGAAAATATGATTAATGATGATGTTGAATAATACTGGTGAAATACAACTCCCCTGTGGTAATCCGTTCTGAAGAAAACGTGGATCGGAAATCGCTGACCTGCACCGGACATGAAAATTACGGGAACCGGACAAAAATCCTATGAAATAATGAGCTAAATTTCCCTTGACGCCGAAGTGGAGAAGTTTGGAAATTAATGTCGGTTTGTAAACCATATCATACGCTTTACTAATGTCTAAAAAATACTGCAATGGTGTATTCATGTTTTTTTATAACCAAGGCGTATGTCAGTTTCTAATCGAATGAGATGATCTATTGTACCGTGGCCATGACGAAAACCGCATTGAATTGGAGATAACACATGATTTGTTACTAAGTACCAGGTCAGTATTTTTACAATCATACGTTCTAAAAGTTTTCCTAGACAACTGGTGAGAGCGATGGGTCGGAAATTGTTGGAGCTGCTGTGGTTTTTGCCGGGTTTTGGAATAGGGATGATGAGGGCTTCCTTCGAGGTTTCGGGGAAAGTATGGCTAGACCATAATGCATTAAATGATTGTAAGATGCAATGTTTTGTGTCGTTGGATAAATATCTGAAAAAGGAATAATGTAAATTGTCGAGACCTACTGAAGTATTACCGCCTGAAGAAATTGCAGTATCTAGTTCTGAAACCTGAAACGGGATATTGTATGTTTCAGTGTTGTCCGAATCGAATTGTGCCAAATCGGTGTGAAATATGTGTTGTGCTTTTTGGAGAAATTCCGGTATGTAGTTGTCAGAGCTATGGTGAGCCATGGTGTCCGCTGTTGTACTTATTATTGTTTGTGGGTCTGTAATTGGGGTGTTTTGAATTTTGAGTGCCGGGAGTGATTTAAATGGAGTGCGTCCTGATAATCGGCGGATCAACTGCCAGATTTTGCTTAAAGGTGTTTGAGAGGTGAGTTGCTGTAAATATGATGGCCATGAACGCCGCCTAGCATCGCGTATGATGCGGTGGGTTCGGGCTCGTTCACGGTTTCGATTAAGTAAATTGTGTGAATCGGGATGTCTGAGATATTTTCGAAATGCTCTTTTTCTAATTGCGATGGCCTGTGCTACTTCCGGACACCACCATGGAATTGGAATTCTTTTTGTAAAAGGTTTGGTGAGTGGAATTGTAGTAGATGCTGCTTCAAAAAGTGTTAACTAAGTTGATGTTTTCGACTGGAGAAATGTGGGGTTGTATTGAGTTTGTGATAGTTCCTGAAATTTTGTCCAATCAGCTTTCGAAGTTTTCCAGCGTGGGATGAAACTGGGTGTGGTATCGGTCGCAGTTGAAAAAGTGGGTATCAATTTTATGGGGTAATGGTCGCTGTCATGAATGTCGGTATCAATGGTCCAATCGAAATCGTTGGCCAGGGTCGGAGAGCATATTGATAAATCAATAGCTGTTTCTATATTATGTCCAAGGTGAAATAATGTTGCTTCTCCTGTGTTAAGTAATACTAAATTATGTAGGTCTAGAAATTGTTCAATGATGTGGCCGCGAGTGTCTCTATGTGTACGTGTTTGATCCCAGGCTGGACTATGTGCGTTAAAGTCTCCGAGTAGTATGAAAGGGTTCTTGAAATGTGCTATAAGGCTTTCTAAAAGTGTCAAAATATTTGTGTTGTCGGTGTGTGGTGGAATATAGATGGAGCACACATCTATATTTCTGCCATGTAAACGCAATGTACAAGCTACTGCTTGTAATTGTGTATTAAGTGTAATTTGTGTATGTGTGAAATCATGGTTTATGTAAAGTGCTGTACCGCCACTGCGATGTGATCCGCGGACCTCGTCGTGACGGTACAGTGAGTAATTAGAAAGATTGAAGTTATATGTGTCTGTAGGCAAAAACCATGTTTCTTGGAGTGCTATAAGAATAGGTGTGAGAATACTGAAAAAAAAACTTTCATTTCGGCCCATTTGGAGATCAGACTGCGGCAATTCCATTGTAATAGTGTGGACATCGGGAAGAAAAGTGTTAGTGTTTGTCTGCACCTTTCGGTGCATGTGTTCGCCAGGAGTGCAGTTCAGGTGGGTGTGTGTGTTGTGTGCGGCCGGCGGTGGTTGACCCGCTCGAGCCGTCCGGTCGACCAGTGACCTTGGCAGGGTCACGCCGGTCGGCCACTGCCGCGGGGGACGCCCGCTGGCTGGGAGTCGGTTGGGTCATGTGGTTGCCGGCCGGTACTTTGTGCACCGGGCTCGGTCGGCGGCCCAAGGAGGTGGACCGTATTTCCCTGGCAGCCGAATGGCTGCGGGGTCTGGCATTCCTGGTGGAATTCGTTGTAGTCTGTTTGGTTGGAATGGTCTGTGTGGTTTGAGCCAGGGTGGTTTGTGTAGGTGTGGTGAGTGGTGCAAGTTTTTTTAGTGGAGCTAGACCGGGAATCATGTCGGTTTGTATGGAAGTAGAAGTGGTGTTGACGCGAGGGGTGGGTGGAGCAATGCTGGTCGCCTGTGCGTACGTTTTGGTGGAGGGGGAGGTGGCCTCGACAGACCGCCGGGCCTGGGGGTAGGACACCCCGGTCGTGGCCTTGACGGCGCACACTTCCTTCTCCTTGCGCCAAACTGGGCATTGATTGGAAGTGGTGAAGTGATCGGATGTGTTACAGCTGAGGCAGTGGGCAGGCTTGGAGCAGGTGGAATCAGGATGTGGTGTTTCTCCGCACTTAGGGCAGCGGGCTGACTGGCGACAAGTTTTACTGCCATTGCCGAAGCGCTGGCAATTAAAACAGCGGAGAGGATTTGGAATAAATACGCGGACTTAGAATCGGATGTAGCTGGCAGGAGGGTCTTGGGAAGAGTTGTAGAGTTGAAGTTGAAGGACAAGGAGGCTTGTATCGCGTTTCTGGCCGTCTTTAAATGAGGCAATGCGGTGGACGTGGGTCACCCCCTCCGGCCTGAGCTCCGTCTGGATGTCCGCTTCAGTCATGAAGCGGAGCTCCGGCGCGAAGACGGTGCCCTTGGTGGTGTTGCGGTTGGAATGGAGAGTGATGGTGACGGATTTTCCACAAAATGTGGTGGTGTGGAGGAGGGCTTTGGTTTGGGCTCGGGACTGGGTTTTAATGACCAAGGTTCCGTTGGGAGGGACTTCAATGTCGGGATTGGCTAGGGAGCAGATGGCAAGGAGTTGTTTAGTCGGCCAGAAAACGTTGATACGGCGGAAGGAAATGGATTCCTCGACAAGCTTGACTGCAATGTAAGAGCCAGCACTGTCGAGGTAGGGTTCAATGGGCTGGATGGGTTCAGGTTGGGAGGGCGTGGTCTGGTTCGAGCGTGGGTCACCGGCGTGAAGAGTGATGGTCTGGTCTGGATTGCGAGGCGAGGTCGTGGTCTTGGGACGAGCAGGGTTCGGCGAGGCGCAAATGGCTTCCATGGCGTCATCAAGGGGAATTGTCCGGCGCGGGTCATCAATGGTCGAATTCAGTGAGGGAACATCAGAGGCCAAGTCCGTGTTCGTGCGATGGTCGTCGGGTGTTGTCAGAGGAGGAAATTCCGAATCAGAGTCCTGTGGCGAGCTGGGGTCCGTGCCTTTCTTCCTCTTTTCCCCATCACGGGGAAAAAACCCTACCAAACGAAATCTAAATAAACACGCAGAACAAAGGGAGCGAAAATACGATGACGACGAAAACGGGTGGGGTGACGGGTGTCACCCCACTAGAAAATAAATGAGAAAAGAGCGACGGGTGTTGCCCCACGAAAATGAAAAATAGAAAAACTGCAATAACAAGCAGTAAGAAAGCAGCGGAGTGATCAGCGGGCTCTGGACCAACCTATAAACGAGTTGAAGGTGTAGAGTGGTCTAGAAGTTGGTGGTGAAGAGTAGCAAGAAGTCGGAAGTGAAGATGTTGAGTTGATGGCAGGCTGGTCTTGCGAGATACGTCCACGATAGCTGGTAGCACGATCCACGATAGCACGATATCCACGATAGCACGATCCACGTGTACTTTTATCTAGCAGTTACGTGTAATATGTATTTGACTGATTATTTTCTTTCACTAGCAGTTACGTGTTACATTTACTTTAGTAACTTATCCATCTGAGCTAATTAAAATTAATATACAACCAGTTAATGCAAAAAATAATTATTTTAATTAATGGTTGAATACTAATACAAATGTGGTCTTGGATGTCCGGTGAGATCCTGTAGAACGACGCAATAATACACTGCTCAGCATTTCCACCACGAGTACGTTAACGATGGTCAGCCGGTCACCACTGTCGCTGCACCCTAGCAGGGAGTTCAGTGCCGTTGCGCCCCCAGCGGGCAGTTCAGTGTCGCTGCACCAACAGCGGGTAGTTCAGTGTCGCTGCATCCCCAGCAAGAAATCCAGTGTCGTTGGATTCCCAACATGGAGTCCAGCGTCACTGCACCCCAGCGGGTAGTTCAGTATCGCTGCAGGGCGTCCCATGTCGCTGCACACCCCGAGAGCGGGGAGTCCAGAGTTGCTGCACCCCAGCGGGTAGTTCAGTATCGCTGCAGGGCGTCCCGTGTCGCTGCACACCCCGAGAGCGGGGAGTCCAGAGTTGCTGCACCCCAGCGGGTAGTTCAGTATCGCTGCAGGGCGTCCCGTGTCGCTGCACACCCCGAGAGCGGGGAGTCCAGAGTTGCTGCACGCCCAGCGGGTAGTTCAGTATCGCTGCAGGGCGTCCCGTGTCGCTGCACATCCCGAGAGCGGGGAGTCCAGAGTTGCTGCACGCCCAGCGGAGAGCTGTGACGGCCGGCCTGTGTGTCTCGGCGCCGCAGACCAGCGGGGTGCCGAGTGCGCTCCGAGCAGCGCCGCCCTCGTATCGCACCAAACTGTAGTCGCAAATCACGCCACGGCCCATATGAGAGAGAAAAACACACACAAGAAAACAACGACAGACAGCAGAAGACACGCAGACTACCCTGGCTGAAACCGTCCATTCTCGGGCGTTTCGATCCGTGAAGCAGTGTAACATGGTTAAAAACTTCGAAGATTTCAGATGAAGCCGGTCCAGTTGCCACCCGTACAGGTCTCGTACCGACTCAAGATGAACGCATTATTATGAATTCTGAACCATCCTACACATTCTGTCTAGAAATTGGCAGTCAGTGACTTTGCATTCGTTTGGCGGGAACGCCTCCACGCCATAAATTAGCATGACAATGGGATTCCACGACGACGCTTCGATGACATGTTAGTATGACGCATCGTTTCTACGCTCCACATCAGAATCAGATTATTTCCGCGACAATGTTTTCCGGACCCAATACATTTGGAAGTGAGCATTACCCACACCTTTCGCTCGACACAATCCATTGCCAGCTGTCTAATGAGTACACTTGCGTGATTGAAGCCGATGACGCAGCAGCCAACACAGGCGACAATGGCGACGGGAGCCAATTTGCTGCACTAATTGGTGGTACAGCGGTATATTAGATTACGCGGTAGTTCAGCTGAAATGCGTTCAATCAGCCGGAATAATTCAGGAATTTAGGTGGGACGGCAAGTGAATTGCAAACATTTAGTAGTCAAATTCGAAAGCATTCGCAGATAAGCTTCACTTTCGTATTTAGATTCGTTAGTTAGTTATTTGGTTCTAAAGGCGCTTCGACCAAAATATATGATCAATTAGCGCACATAGAAGTAGCAGATACTATGCACGATATGCCACTGGTATGGGTGTTTGTATGGCCCTGGGTGTGCTTCCTGTGTAGAGTTAAGGATGTTCAAGCTGTGAGCATTGATTGTCAAGGTTGACCTCCATGTATGTGCAGCAGATAATATTGGCTTCCTGAAATCCTAAATCCTGCTGGGCCGTTCCATTATACTCTTTTAACTTGGAAGAGTTTGCCGGTGGTACTGGATGGCAGAGGTGATGGAGCCTCTTCCAGCGTCAATGGGGCGCAAAATGCAGTGTAAGTGGACACTATTATTTCGGATGTGACTAATCTGCCAACTGTGAACCACAGCTCAGTGACAGGTGATCAGTTACATGATGTTGATTTCATTGATAGTGATGTTGTTTTGAATTACATCAGGAAAATAAAGCCAAACAAGGCAGCAGGACCTGATGGAATTTATGCTAGGGTATTGCGGGAAGCTGAAAAGGAACTGGCAATTCCACTTAGTATAATATTTTGTAGATCAGTTTCACAAAATGAAATTCCAACAGAATGGAAAAGGGCAAATGTAGTTCCTATTTTCAAGAAAGGAGAAAGAGGGAAAGTTGAAAACTATAGGCCAGTAAGCCTCACATCCCTAGTCTGCAAGGTACTTGAATCAATTATCAAGGATATAATAGTTAGTTTTCTGGAAGGAAACAGATTGATTCAAGATACTGAACATGGGTTTAGAAAAGGGCGATCGTGTCTCACAAATCTCTTGGACTTTTTTAATTTTGCTACAGAACAATTTGATCAGGAAATCAGGTTGATGTAGCATATCTTGACTTTAGCAAAACCTTTGACAAGGTACCTCATAAACGGTTAATGATGCAGCTTCAGGTCCATGGTATTGCAGGTAACATCCTAAAATGGATAGAGTTGTGGCTTTCAGATAGACAGCAGAGAGTGATGCTAAATGGTACGAAGTCATCATGGCAAAATGTTCTTAGTGGAGTCCCCCAGAGGTCAGTACTGGGACCACTATTGTTCATTGTGTTTGTAAATAACATTGAAAGTGGCCTAAGCAGTAAGGTTTTGAAATTTACGGATGATTTGAAGATCTTTAGGGCAATAACAGGGCACAATGAGCAGGTCTTGCTGCAGAAAGACTTAGACGAGCTTGTGAAGTGGTCCGAAAAATGGCAAATGAAATTTAATTTTGATAAGTGCAAAATCATGCATGTAGGTAGGCAGCATATCAAGGCTCCGTACTTGATGGATGGCCAAGCACTATCTGTGACTCAGCTGGAGAAGGACTTAGGTGTTATTTTGAACACAAAATTGGGGGCATCAGAACAGACCAAAGAAGCCAGGAAGAAGGCACTAAGAATGCTTGGGGCAATAAATAGGAATGTATCATACAAAAGTGAGGAAGTCATCAGGAAGCTTTACTGTTCATATGTCAGGCCACATTTGGAATACTGTGTCCAAGCTTGGTCCCCTAGTTATGAAAAAGATTGTTGGCTTTTAGAGAGAGTACAAAGGAGGGCAACGAAAATGGTGAATAGCATAGGCAACCTGGCATATGAGGAAATATTGAAGAAACTGAATATGTTTTCACTTAGATATAGAAGGCTGAGAGGAGATCTCATCGAGGTCTTTAAATTTGTTCATGGTCAGGAACAGGGTTATCTCAGGGAACTGTTTGAATTTAACAGAAATGATGCAATTAGAGGTCATCAATTCAAAATTAAAGTTAATCACAGCAGGACAAGGTTAAGACAGTCTTTCTTCACCAACAGGGTAGTAGAACACTGGAACCAGCTGCCAGAAACTATTGTCGGTAGCAACACATTGAACACCTTTAAAAACAACATAGACAATCATTATAAGAATAGGGGGCTTGTTTTTCTGTATTCCAGGGAGAGTTGATTGGCGCATTTGGTGGAAAACTGGTTCAGTGTACAGATTGCAACCAAGAAGGGCCCTTGTGGCTCATAATTTCACTGATCTTTTATGTCTTTATGTCTTTATGTCAAGGCGTGCAACATGTCACTGGTATTCTAACCCGCACCGTCCCCATAGGGGGTCTTTTATCACTCTCCTAAGGTGTTCTGCGGATAGTGAGAAAAAACCGACACGCGACAGCGCGCCGAAATTGGGTATACCTTTTTACACGTTAATTTGACTTGTGCGAAAATGTTGAGGTCAGGTCATCCACGGTCACTGAGTTAGTCAAGTTTTGTCACTGAGTTTTGTTGCGTCCTTGAAGAAAAGTAAACGCCGAAAACTTCACTCAGATATATCTACCCGTTAAAGCGTGACGACTGGTTGAGCTGTTTTGGAAGTGACCTCACTAGACAGTGAGGTCACTTCCAAAACAGTCCAACTAGTCGTCACGCTTTAATGGGTAGAGACATCTGAGTGAAGCTTTCAGCGTCTACTTATCTTCAGGGACGCAACAAAACGCACCAGATGAATTTGTGAATTTTTGCATTTTCCATGGCTTATTTGTTTTGCACATTTGCCCATTAAGGCCAAAATAGAAGATTCTGGTTAAAGTAGACACTGTTTATGAGGCTACGTTTACTTCAAACAACGTTTCTAGATGCGCTCTACCCACTATAAAAATTAAACTTAAAAATGTAACAACTAAATTTAGCAAATTAAAATACATCTATTTTTGGGTGAGCAAACATTTTGGGATCATGGTCGATTTCACCTCCCGTTTCTGACAGCAATTAAGTTTTGTTTTCAAAAGCTTCCTCAAAATGAACTACACAGAACCAAATACATAACATCAGTCGTGACCACATAACCCCTAGCTACGTCACTCTTCGAGGGGAAAATATTTTGGAGGTGGTTTCATGCCCAACTCGTCAAGCACTTTCCGATGACACCTCTTTCGTTTTCCTGCGACGCTTAGTTTGGAGATTAAAGGGGGATATATAATGACACCCCCGAGACGGGGTGTGAGGATCTGACCGGAAAGACCTGGGTTAACCAAGGAGGGTACATGATGATAGAATATAACGGTCCAGTCTGCTACGCACGACACACCTGCTGCAGTCTGCTACGCACGACAGACCTACTTCAGTCTGCTACACACGACACGCCTGCTTCAGTCTGCTACGCACGACACGCCTGCTGCAGTCTGCTACGCACGACAGACCTACTTCAGTCTGCTACACACGACATGTCCGCATGCGCTTCAGCCTGCATGCAGTTGCACTCTACCCTCTCGTCATTGCCACACGTTTTGGTGTCGATTTACATTAGGTCGATGCCGAGTACTTGTGACTGAGCGAAATAATGAACGCTGTCTATTTAGTGTTACCACTCAGTACCACAATGCATTTGATTTCAATATAACGAATGGTCAGTGCTCATTATCTATTGCATACAACATATTGAATCTTACCCGGATTTGTATCCATAGCTCTATTAACGCTTTCCTTATACTCAGCCTGACGTTTTTTTCCAAGGATGAAGGCGGAGCTCGATCCAGTCGCCTATCGTGCATGTAACAAGACATTAACAGAAGTGGCCGTCTTATTGTACTATCACGCTTTTCGAACCTTAATTTCACCGACGCATATCCTGCCCTCCCCTGTTTTCTTTTTCTCCAAAATCTGAGGATGAGATCATTGGTGAGCATAATTTATTTATTTCCGTGATATGACACCAATTTTAATATATTTCAGACGATTTAAGTCAAAATAATGGCTTTGCGTTTCTCCCATGTCACATAATTACATGACCTGTCAAAGCATGCATGACCCTCGGTCAGGTCACGGTCCCAGTCTATGAATGAAGTCCAGCTGCTTCCCTGGATGTAATTTATTCAGCTGAAGACGTACGCGTGACTACGATCACGCATGGGGTGTGTCACGCGAGATCGATCGAGACTGGGTGAACGAGGCTAGATGTGCTGAGGTAGATGATTCTTTAAAACTTTGGATATAGTATTGATTAGGGTGTCTCCTTATCTTTTTCTAGTCTGATGCTATCTTCCCCTAACAAGCTTAACGTAGATGAGATGGCCCATGTGGCTCTTAATAAGCCATAGAACTTCATGGTTTTATGTCTTTATAGGACATAAATTTACACTTCTTGTGAGTAAAAGCACGTAACCCAGTTTCAATTTAGGGCAACTAAATACCCTGGAGATCTGCCAAGATCAAAAAGGTTATCCGAGACTTGATCCGAGACCACCTAAGGTCAATTAATTCAAGCCAATACCATTGCGAATCTGGGCCCCAATTGACGTTATTTTTGGCCTGGGTTACATCATAACTACTTATGGTTCTCCCATACCACATTACTCCATGACCTGACTGAGACACAAGTGACTGAGACCATTTCATGACTCTAGGCTCTTTGCGAAATTCAGCTATTTCCTGGGACTGAACTTGTCACCCAAAGAAGAATATTTGACGCTTCCATGCGGTGAGGTCACTCAACCCGAACTTAGAATCGCACAATTTCCTAGGGGTTAGCAAAAAGACAAAAGGGACAGACAACCAATGCCATGCAGACATGTCAATGCAGTTGATGCGCCCCAAAACCATAATAACTAACTAAATGAACGGAGTGTATGTCTTCCATGTGCAATGCTCACTTCACACATGGTGAACCTAGCCTACATATCCGAAGGAATGATTCCGCCTACAAGTGGTACATTCAAATGCATATATTGGGGAGGAATGTTCGACATTGGGCAGCTTGACACCGAGGAGTTGCGCCATGACGTTCAAACGACAAACGAAACGGCGATTCCTAATTTTCATCACTAGAATAGCAGTGCAATACATTGAATTAAATATATGAGAGAGAAACAACAGCAGCAAGGGAAGCCGTTATCTCCCCCTTCAAATAGGTAAGTGACCAAGCCATCAGAAAACACGCAGAGCACACTCGATAGTCAAATAACGCACAAAGACCAATATTCCAACTTATCACTCTTCTGAAGAAGACATTGAGGAGTAAGCGCAGGCATAAAGCAAACTCCCCCATGTCATGCACGTGTACCAGGTTTGACACAAGCTACCAAATACTTAGTATGTGTGCGTACTAAGCATGATTCATTTTGTTAGTTGATAGTGCAATGGGATGTGTGGAAGGCAAGAAGAATAAATAACAAATTAAGCGAAGAACATGGGGGTGGGGTTGTTGCACGCATAGCACGCATTAATTTTGCTTAGAGTATTGGCTTGAAACGCTGACAGTTTGTGCTTGGCTGGTGACAGACCATGTTGTACCGTGTATACGATGCTCCGATCGGTCCATAGCAATGGATGTATGATTGATCCACAATTATCGGACTTATGGCCTGATTTACAGCTCTAATATGGACTTGATATGGTGGTACACAAGTGCATGAATGACAACTTTACGATACTGTGATGCGCTACAATGTAGACATATATATATATATATGTTTATGAATATGCAATATAATTAAGACATGCAGATATACGTGCATTCACAGATAAATAGACCGGTAGATAGATAGTTCGTTAGATAAATAGACAGACAGATATATAGGCAATTGGTACTGTGTTAAGAAAAATCCACGGAAAGCAGCACATCGCCACGCGATCATGCTCAGCAATGGCTTACCGTGTGTTGGAAATGCTGGCTGGCATCACGTGCCGAGTTGTAGCACCTTGCAGTTGAAACCTGGCAGTCGGAATGTGTGGGCGGAAAAGCGCATTGCAGGGTAGGAATAATTTAAATACATTTCAAATAGTTCGTGACATTTAAGACCACCGGTATGCATAATTTCACTTGCCCTGAGAAATTGGCTTGGTCGGCCCACGGCGTACCGACGCTGTGTTTCCGCGTGATCCTCGCCATCCGATTCCCGAGTGGACCGCTTCCTGCGCCAGTCCGGCCAACCAGCAGCGCGGTCCAGTCGCGTCCGTTCCGGGGATAGATGGTCCAACTAAGCGTCCATTACGCTTCTGTGCTGCACCGTCTCCACAGACACATCAGGATGTTCTGCCGGTGAAGTAAACAATGTAGATTCGGTTGGGCCGCTAGCCGTTGCCATACACGTTGCGACAATACCAGACAGCCACGCGACGGGCTCTCTTGTAAAGGGATGTACCAAAAAGCATCAGAGATAAAATACCGAGGAAAATGAGTCAACAAACAACAGGCAAATAAAGTCAGAGCCAGAATCAGTGCCAGATCCATATATATATATATATATTGCGTCAAACAAATATTTGGATTTTGAAAGATCACCGGACGAAACGTGCACAACACCTCCTTCCTCTGGACACATAAATTTTACGCTCGATGGTATATACACGCTGTACATCACCACTCCACAGCACAGGTTATCGTTTCACCATTTCACAGCAATCAGGTTATCGTTTTTTTTAATGTTATCCACCCTGGTTAACGTCCGTGCGTAATCCATCTCCGTTCCTTAATACGTCTATACTGCGATACATTTTGCCACACTCTTTCCAGACCAACTACCCGCACATCTCCAATGGAATGACCCTCCTCATGGAAATGAATTGCTACAGGAGTGCTATAGTCTTTTCGAATACTGGATAGATGACTTTCTATGCGGGTAGTTGGTCTGGAAAGAGTGTGGCAATATTCAACGCAGTATAGACGTATTAGGGAACAGAGATCGATAGGGCTCTTACGCACGGACGTTGTGGATGGATAAAGTGTGGATAGGGTGGACCAGGGTGGATAAAAAAAACGATAACCTGATTGCTGTGAAATGGTGAAACGATAACCTTTTCTGTGGAATGGTGATGTACAGCGTGTATCTACCATCGAGCGTAAAATGTATGTGTCCAGGGGAAGGAGGCGGTGTGCAAGTTTTGTCCGGTGATCTTTCAAAGTCCAAATATTTGTTTGACGCAATTGCGGTGTGAGGTGCTCTCAAACTGACGAAGCTTTGAAACAAAGAGAAACGTCTTGACAAGCTGATGTTAATATATATACTCCCTTCACAAGTAATTAGTGTGGCCACCAATCGTCATCCTCATTGTGACCGAGTTTCAGTTTCAAGTTATTCAAAGGATAGGGGAACGTAAGCAGTGAGGGCATGCAGCTCTGATGAGCATTCGTCCAGACCAGGTCAACGATGGTGCAGACCTGGTGGCTGGTGGTCCAGAGCTGGTCGTCAGTGGTCCAGAGCTGTTGGTAACTGATCAGCAGTAGTCCGGAGCTGTTCGACAGTGGTCCAGAGCTGGTGGGAACTGATCAGCAGTAGTCCGGAGCTGTTCGACAGTGGTCCAGAGCTGGTGGGGACTGATCAGCAATACTCCACTGTTGAATAGCAATAACAATAGACCACTGAATAGCAATAGACCACTGTTCCACAGTGGTCCAGAGCTGGTGGGAGCTTGTCGACAGTGGTCCAGAGCTGGTAGGAGCTGATCAGCTGTAGCCTGGAGCTGTTCGATGGTGGCCGAGAGCTGGTGGGAGCTGGTCAGCAGTAGCCTGGAGCTGTTCGGCAGTGGTCCAGAGCTGGTAGGAGCTGGTCAGCTGCAGCCTGGAGCTGTTCGATGGTGGCCGAGAGCTGTTCGGCACCGGTCCAGGCCGGCCCGGGTCTGATCGATCCGCGCTTTGTGCCGTCGCTGTATGCCGGAGGCAGCTCCAAGTAGGCCGAGGACATCAGGCCACCGTGTGGCCGAGTGGCCGTCGACGGACAATAGTGCAGACCGAGCCCATCATGTCCTGTGTCGGCTCCCGATCTGACGATGCCCGGCCGGCCGGAGCGACTTCGGCGACCTTACTGATCAGCGACAGATTGGCCGCACGTGCAGTCGTCGGACGTGTAGTGGTCGGCGAGTTTCGGCCGACGTGACCAATCGCAGTCGCGGATCGTTTCAGCGCAAACCGCCAGAACGCCACGATACCTCATCGTCGCGTCGCCGGCCCACCGTGCCGTGCGGCATAATACAACTCCTGTAGGTTAAGATACAACTCCCGGAGGTCGTGATACAACTCCTGGAGGATCAAAGGGGCTTCCGGACCGTCCCCCAACCGACCAGGATGAACGAAACGTGCGATATTTTATCGAACACGGAGCACATCTTGTGAACAGAAGTTCGCTCTAATGCCCTTCCATAGGCCTAAAGTGCTCCAAACCATCGTGTTTTCAAAAATGGCATTAGAGATTGGCGGCGGACATTCGTTGCTGCAGAGCACACTGTTGGCAATGTTTGGAGCTTCTATTCTGTGTACGTTCTATCGGAGTGTCAATCAGCGTGGCACGAATTACACCCTTACCTATTAGTTGAGCTTAGAAGGTAGTGTGTATCGGATGAACTTAGATCGGATTGAAGGATTTGAAAATAATAACTGATGTGTGGTAGACGGAATATTGTGGTACTTGAGACGCATTTTCAGGATGATTAGCACACATATAGAAAACACCACGGCAGCAGTATAAAATGTACGTCGATATTTTCACCCACGCCGTCTCTGGGGGTCTTTTTCCATCCCGCCCTAAGGTCCTCCGCCGACAGTGAAAAACGGCGCGCGGCAGCACGCCGAAATTTTGCATACCTTTTCCCACATAAATTTAACATGTTCTGTGAATATTCTGAGGTCAGATCACCGAGTTAGTCAAGGTCAAGTAAAGCCACCTCCAAAAAAGTTCAACCAGTCGTCACGCTTTAACGGGCAAAATATTGGAGTGAAACTTTAAGCGTTTACATATCTTTAGTAACTCAACAAAACGTACCAGAGGACTTTTGGAAGTTCTGTGTTGTTCATATTTGTTTTGCATGTTTGTCTATCATGACTAAAAGAGGAGATTCTGGCTAAAGTAAGCATTTTTATAAGGCTAATTTTAATGAAAACAACGTTTCTCGGTATGCTCTGACCATTAAAAAACAAAGATTATTTTTTAAATCGGAAACTCGAAATTTGGCAAATTTCAAAAATACCACCTTATTATTTTTGGATGGGCAAACATGCTGGGACCATGGTCGATTTCGCCTACATATTCTTATTCCAATTAAGTTTGGTTTTAAATCTTCGATAAAATGGAAGATTTAATTGGCCCCAAAATGGAAGATTACTTTGGCCCCTGGGTCAAAAACATGATGTCAGTCTCGACCCTATAGTGACCCTCTAGTGACGTTACTTTTTGAGGGGAGACAACTTTTGTCATGATTTCTGGCCCTACGCGTCGAGCGCTTTCCGGTGACACTACTTTTGTTTCTTTGCGGCGCTTAGTTTGGAGATTAAAGGGAGTTATATAATGCTCCCCCCCCCAGGAACGGGGTGTGTGGATGTGACCGAAAAGTCGGGGTTAAATGTACAGCGAATAAATAAAACCACAAGAACTCAACTATATTCTTATACATCAAGCTACTTGTTATGGTTGCAAACATGGCATAGGTACTTCACGAACGGGCCAATTTTTTGGAATAGGAAATATTGAAATGGTACATTAGGATGATAAATGACACATATTGGCCTGTGAAATGTAAGTCGTGAATCCGATGAAAGGCCTGGCGTCTTAAATTGTTTATTTCAGCTTGGATGCGGACTGAGATTCTCACACCTTGGATACAAATTTGAACGAAATACCAGAATTTGATAATGGATCCGCGACACGTACCATAAGATACCAGGAAAAAGTCAATAGGCAAACATTACTATTATTAATGTTCTAGATAATAAACTTAGGGTTGTTTGCGCGACTCGGCTGCTACTTTATGGAGATCGTTCTCGTGGAGAGCTAATGGTTATGTAGGATTCTTCAGCTCTACCCAGACGAATTTTCCCCATCCAAGCCAGGCGGCTGGCTCCACAGGCCATGCCGCCGGCACCAGCCAAATCCCGACAATCGATATCGCTTCAACATGCTAGTCTATATTGTGACCATTCCTAGTTGGAACACTTGGAATCAAAGTCGAACGCATATTTACCACAGGAACACATTCTGTTCGAAACGGGAAGACGTGTCGTATCCCAGCTAGTAGAGTTGGCATGCTATGGCCGAGATGTCTTAGCAGCCATTAAGCGTATTTCCGGTAGCATTCTAACTATGCAAGCAAGCTGCTACACGCATGCAAGAGCGTCGCGACTTAACATCTGTGCATGGTACGATACAATGAGAGGGATGCTCTGGAGGGGGTGTGTGCTCCCTCCCATGTAGAGGTGGCGCCCCTCTGATCGGGAAAAGGCATTCGGCGTCCCTTTGATCGGCAAGGCGGTTCGGAGAATCTTGAGTCCACCCCAGCCTCCCCTGCCCCAGCTCACTGGATTTTTCAACCGTAGGCTCAGGGAAAAGGCACCTTTTTGAAAGGAAAGAGGAACCCTTCAGTAAGCTCGGATATATCCTCCCCGCGCTCAGCTGATTTATAGCCCAAAGTGTCCCTCCAGGAACCTTCGAAGTGGCACCCCTTCGAGGAAACGGCGCCCCTCCAGACGAGTGCCCGCACATGAAAGTTCCTGGATTGCCATTGTCTGGATTCGCGTGGACACTTGACTCTAGTGTCCAAGACAGACTGCTGAATGAATGCAGCCGGCGATAGGCAGTTCGCCAGTGGATGCAGCGCTGAGTTTCTGGATTCTACGGGGAGCTTTATCCGCTCACGTCTTCCCGAGTTTCTTGTCAGTGAGAGTTCCGCGAGCTCGTGTAATTGTTTCGCCGTGCCAACGACGTGACTGGAATATGAGGCCAACCAATGCAATTAAGTGATTCAGCGATGCATTGTAATCGTGACGAGAACACGAAGTGCGTATTGGGAGGCTGCGGGCGCCAGACATCATCGCCCGAGTTCAGTGCTGCCATGCCACGCGTGCTGCCATGCCCTGCCATTTCCGGAGCAGAGTGAGCCAACTTTGAGCGAATTGATGTCATCGGTGTGTCCAGCTGGTGACCCAGTGGGCGGTTGGTATTGGGCGGCTCGTGTAGTGTGCGAACTCACCAGCTGGGTGCTCATCCCATGATCATTCCCACTCTCTCAGGGACATGCCAAACATTGCTTAAAGGCAATCTTGTCTGTGCCCCTGGCGGTGTCTGGAGTTGCCAGCTATGAGTGGTTGAGTACCTGCTATGATTTTTGAACAACCACACAGCTTTAGCGTAACCATTAGGCCTATTTGTATTTGTTAAAGCATTAATTCACGACAGCTGCGCACAGATAACACAGCTAGTTATGTAAAGATAATTCCCAGACAATGGGAGGAACATTGCAATGGCAATAATTCAGGCTTTAATACGCAATTAATGCAAAACCATAGATAATAATATAAAATTTAGCTTAGCATCAGATATGAATGGCAAATTATCCTTGTGGTAGGTACCAAGCTTCATAGGTGCCAAATTGTATACATTTGTAGCTACCATATACTTCGTACGACATGGCCGGGTTTCGGAGATGGTGAGCTTGCGGCAGAGTGGCTGAACCAACGTGACAGGTCGTATAGCCACTGCTGCATAATGACTGCACGGACACACTGAGGCTTCATCCAACATGCTGGCATTATAGTACCATGTGTGTCTGAGCCACCCCTCAGTTCATTGGTTATTATGGCTTTAGTGCGCATTAACTGCTTTAGTGATGCAGCGCCCACACAGACGCTAATTCCGCAGGGAAATATTACCCAGCCTTCAGGTTAATGCATATAACCTGGAGTATTCAGTACTATACGCTCGCATATTATCTGAGCCCATTCATTACTCCGCCCTGCCAGTCTTGGCGTGATTGACTGCCCGTCGCCGCAGTTGTTACTCTTCATTTTCGTGGGGCGACACCCGTCGCTCTTTTCTCATTTATTTTCTAGTGGGGTGACACCCGTCACCCCACCCGTTTTTCGTCGTCGTCGTATTTCCGTTCCCTGAGTTTCTGTGTGTCCGTTATCTTTGTTTATATTACATTAGGTAGGATTTTTTCCCCGTGATGGGGAAAAAGCGTTAAAAAAACACGGACCCAGGCTCGCCAACGGACTCGGACTCGGATTTTCCTCCTCTGACCACACCCGACGACCATCGCACGAACACAGACCTGGCCCCTGATGCTCCCTCGATTGATGGACATGTTGATGACCCGCGCCGAACTATTCCCCTCGATGACGCCATGGAAGCCCTTTGCGCCTCGCCGACCCCTGCTCGTCCCAAGACCACGACCTCGCCTCGCAATCCAGACCAGACCATCACTCTCCACGCCGCTGACCCACGCTCGAACCAGACCACTTCATCCCAACCTGAACCCATTGAACCCTACCTCGACAGTGCTGGATCATACATCGTAGTAAAGCCTGTCGAGGAGTCCGTCTCATTTCGTCGTGTCAACGTTTTCTGGCCAACCAAGCAGCTCCTCGCCATTTGTTCCTTAGCCAATCCTGACATTGAAGCCCCAGCCAACGGAACCCTCGTCATCAAAACCCAAACCCGAGCCCAGACCAAAGCCCTCCTCCGTACCACCACATTTTGTGGTAAATCCGTGACCATTTCACTCCACTCCAACCGCAATTCCACCAAGGGCACCGTCTTCGCGCCGGAGCTCCGCTTCATGTCTGAGGAAGATATTCAAGCGGAGCTCAGGCCGGAGGGGGTGACCCACGTCCGCCGCATCACATCCTTCAAAGATGGCCAGAAACGTGACACGAGTCTCCTAGTCCTTACCTTCAAATCTACAACTCTTCCCGAGACCCTCCTCGCCGGCTACATCCGATTCCAAGTCCGTGTCTTTATCCCAATCCTCTCCGCTGTTTCAATTGCCAGCGCTTTGGGCATGGCAGCAAGACTTGTCGCCAAACAGCACGCTGCCCAAAGTGTGGTGAATCACCCCATCCTGATTCCACCTGCTCCAAACCTGTCCACTGTCTCAACTGCAATACATCCGACCACCTGACCACATCACCCCTCTGCCCAGTTTGGCGCAAGGAGAAGGAGGTCTGCGCTGTAAAGGCCACCACCGGGGTATCATACCCCCAGGCCCGACGGTCTGTCGAAGCCATCTCCCCGTCAACAAAAACGTATGCCCAGGCGGCCACCGTTGCTCCCCCCATACGTCGCGTCAACACTACTTCTGCCTCGATGCAAACAGACATGATTCCCGGTTTAGCTCCACTAAAAAAACTTACTCCACTGACCACACCGACACAAACCACCCTGGCTCCCAACACTCAGACCACTCCGACACAAACCACCCTGGCTCCAAACACTCAGACCACTCCGGCTCCAAACAAACGGACCACTCCAGGGAGGAGTGATAGGCCCCGCAGTCACTCCGCTGCGGGAGCAAATTCTCGTTCCCCGTCAGCGGGCCGCCGGTCCAACGCGGCTTGTCCAGCGCCGGCCGGCGCCCACGTGACCCGACCAACTCCCAGCCGGCGGGCATCCCCTGCGGCAGTGGCCGGCCGGCGTGATCCTGCCAAGGTCACCGGTCGGCCGGACGGCTCGAGCGAGCCAACCACCGCCGGCCGCACTCAACACACGTACCCACCTGAACTGCACTCCTGGCTCCGACATGCACCGAAAGGGTGCTGACAAACATTAACTCTTCCCGATGTCTACTTTTTTGCAATGGAATTGTCGTAGCTTAATATCAAAATGGGCCGAAATGAAAGTTTTTTTTCAGTATTCTCGCACCTATTCTCATAGCACTTCAAGAAACATGGTTTTTGCCTACAGATACATATAACTTCAATCTTTCCAATTACTCACTGTACCGTCACGATGAGGTCCGTGGACCACATCGCAGTGGCGGTACAGCACTGTACATCAACAATGATTTTACACATACACAAATTACACTTAATTCATCTTTACAAGCCGTAGCTTGTACTTTACGTTTCCATGGGAGGAATATAGACGTATGTTCTATTTATATTCCACCACACACAGACAACACAAATATTTTTACACAATTAGAAAACCTCATCACACATTTCAAAAACCTTTTCATTTTACTTGGCGATTTTAACGCTCATAGCCCAGCGTGGGATAGAACACGCACACTTCCAGACACCCGCTGACGCATAGTTGAACACATCTTAGACAGACACAATTTAGTATTACTCAACACCGGTGAACCAACTTTTTTCCACCTCGGTCACAATACAGAAGCTGCCATTGATTTAACAATTTGTTCTCCAGCCCTGGCCAACGAATTTGATTGGACACAGACACAGACATTCATGATAGCGATCACTACCCCATTAAATTAGTACCGACCATTTCAACAACTGCCGATACCACACCAAGTTTCATTCCTCGCTGGAAACTTTCGAGGGCCGACTGGACCAAATTTGAGGAGCTTTCATCGTTACAATAGAACCCGGACATTCCTCCAGTACAAAACATTCATTTAATTACCAACACACTTTTACAGGCAGCGTCTGCAACAATTCCACTCACAAAACCTATCACAAAACGAACCCCAGTCCCCTGGTGGTCCATAGAAGTTTCCCAAGCAATAGCCACTAGAAAACGAGCATTTAGAAAATATTTACGCCATCCCGACCAACAAAATTTAATCAACAGGAACCATGAACGGGCAAGAACACGCTGCATTATACGTAATGCTAGGCGCCGTTCATGGGCAAATTATCTTCAGCAACTCACTTTCGACACACCTTTAAGCAAAATATGGGGATTAATCCGCCGTTTGAGCGGACCATCCCCATTCAGATCACTACCGGCCCTCAAACTTCACAATACCACCATTACCGAACCCCAAGCAATGGTAAACACCATAGCGGATACCATTTCCCACCATAGCTCCGACGACAACTACAGACCGGGTTTCATAGAAAATGCACTACACACTTTTTACCTCGATCCCGCACAATTTGATTCTGATAACACAGAAATATATAATTCTCCTTTTCAAATTTCAGAACTTGATGCAGCCATTTCCTCCGCCGGCAATACTTCAGTAGGGCCCGACAACATACATTATTATTTTTTCAGACATTTACCGGATCACACCAAACATAGCATTTTGCAAACCTTAATTCACTATGGACAACCCATGCCTTCCCCGAAAGTTGGAAAGAATCTTTCATTATACCCATCCCAAAACCTGACAAGGATCATAGTAACCCCAGTAATTTTCGACCCATTGCACTCACCAGTTGTTTAGGAAAACGTTTCGAACGCATGGTTATAAAAAGACTGACCCGGCACCTGGAAACAAATTCTCTTATATCTCCCTTTCAATGTGGTTTTCGACAAGGACGCAGCACCATAGATAATCTTATTTGGTTAGAGACAGACATCCGTCAAGGCTATAAAAAACATGAACACACAGTCGCAGTATTTTTAGACATTAGCAAAGCGTACGACATGGTTTTCAAACCCGCATTACTCTTCAGAATTCAACAACTCGGTATAAAAGGACATTTAGCACATTATTTAGTAGGTTTTTTATCTGGTTCTCGTCGATTCCACATTAGGTGCCGGTCAGCCATTTCCGTTCCCCATTTTCTTCAGAACGGCCTACCACAGGGAAGTTGTCTCTCACCATTATTATTTAACATTATCATTAATGATCTTTTTGATGACATGCCTACCAATATATCATATTCACTATTTGCAGACGACAGCACAATTTGGTGCTCCGGGAAAAATTATGAACATTGTTTAATTCGCTTACAAAACACACTGGACAGAATACACGAATGGTCCCTGAAGTATGGTTTCATTTTTTCGGCCCCAAAATCTGCAACACTGATATTTAGTAAATCAACACCCTGCCCAAACCCAGACACACCGCTTCGCCTCGGAAACAATGATATACCTTTTGTAACTTCGTTTAAATCTCTTGGTATTATTTTTGACCGAAGGCTTTCAATGCGTAAACACATGAAACACATCCAGCACAAATGTTTTCACCGACTTAATTTATTTCGATGCATCACTTCTTCATCACTTGGGGCAGACCGTCATACACTTCTACTACTTTACAAATATTTAGTTCTACCCATAATTGAATATGGGTCCGTAGTATATAGCGGTGCTAGCACATCCTCCTTACACATTTTAGACACCATTCAAAATAAATTTCTCCGTATCGCACTCGGTGCAATGACTACTTCACCCATCATTTCTTTAGAAGCCGAATCGGGAATTCCTCCACTAGCTCTCCGTAGAATGCAGCAAACACTTAGGTACGCCTCCAAAATTCAATTTCATACAAACCATCCCACACACGCGTCATTACAAATTCTCCGAAATTTACATCATGATTATTTAGGTCCAGCCGAAACACGAACTGGTCTCACTATAGCTTCTCGAGTCAAAAGAATTTCTGAACAACTTCATTTCACTATTCCACCCATTACTTCTCTTTCTCCACCAACTACACCATCGTGGCAGATGGCCGAACGACACATTCTTTATCTGACCACCACCCCAAAATCACAACTTTGTCCGGAATATGCAAAACAAAAATTTCACCAATTTCGCTCTCGTTATCGTCATGTTCCTTTTGTTTTTACCGACGGATAAAAAAACGCCAACCTCACTGGAAATGCCATAGTTTCGGATACACACACAAAACAGCATCGCTTGCCAAACGGAACCTCCATTTTCATCGCATAATTGCACGCCATCCTCATTGCTCTTCGCTATGTCCGCAACCGTTCAATTTGTCACCCCATGCGCAGGGTTGTTATTTGTTCCGACTCCAAATCTGCTCTTCAATCACTTTCTTCACTTTCTTTTTCGCACCATTGCCATATCTCCATTTACGATACCCTAGAAATACTTAATCTGATGGGCGTGAAGGTCCGCTTCCTGTGGGTGCACAGCCACTGCGGCATCCCAGGAAACGAAGAAGCCGACAAATTAGCCAAAGCATCATTACACCTACAAAACATCACAGAAATTCCACCACATTTTCAAGGCATTAAATTATCCATACAACAGAGCATTCGACATTTTTGGAACCAAAACTGGACACAAAACACAAATCATACACAATTACGTTTCATCAAAACTGCTGTCGATACCTGGATCACATCATATAAAAAAAAACCGACACGAAGAAAAAGTCCTATCACGTTTACGCATCGGCCATACTTTTCTTACCCATCGATATATATACACGGCTTCACCTCGACCTTCATGCCCATCATGCAACACATATCTTACAGTTCCACATATTCTCCTTCATTGTCAGAAGTACCAAGGCCCACGAAAAACACTGACGGATTTTTGCCATACACACAAAATTCCTTTTACTCTGCCTACACTATTAGGGAATTCTCATCCAACTACTTTTAAATTTTCTCCGCAATACAAACCTGTTCCAATATTTATAGACTTAATTATTTAGCATAACATAATATACACTTTCTCATCATGGCACGAAATGGCCTGAGGAGGCCGAAGTGCCCAACCCAACAAAAGCAAAGCAATGCATATAAAAAACATAATCTCTCAGACAGCCTACAAGGGAAGAAAGGGAAACAAGACCGACTGCTTCGAGATGAAGTTTTGCGAGATTTACACCACGTTCTGCATACATATATTTTTGATGAGTTGTGCCATAATAACGAAAGCGAAATAAAGCGTTTCGGGGAACCGCCGGCTCAGTGGTGGGCTCCGTCTGAGAGGTGTGGGTTACACCGCAGACGGATCCCAGTGGTTGATCTGCCACACGTGCCGCGCCACTATCCCTCGAGACACGGGCGGCACGGTACTGCTCGGACGCGCCGCCTCAGTGGTCGGTTCCGAATCCTCAAACGTGGGGTGGGTCTACTGTGTTGCCCTGGGTTGTTGCCGTGCCCATGCTCCGAAACTACGGAACCGAATTTCATCAAACCTTCACCAATCGATGCATTTGGATCGATTTACTTGGGACTTTTGAATATGGTGACTCTCACCGTTACGTAAAGCTGCTAATTACCCATTAAATTTGGAGCGGCCATTTTGAAAATGTTGCGGTGCCCATGCTCCTAAACGGCTGGACTGAATTTCATGAAACCTTTACCAATCGATGCAGCATAGTCGATTTACTGGGGACTTTACAATATGGTGACCTTAACCTTGACCTAAGGTTGCAAAATAATTAAATATATATTTTCAATTGTTGCGGTGCCCATGCTCCTAAACTACTGAACCAAATTGCATGAAACCTTCACCAATTGGCGTGACATGGTCGATATACTTGGGACTTTTGAATATGGTGACCTTGGCTTTTGGTCAAGGTCACCAGAAAGCACAGTCATTTTAAAACATTTTTGCCACACCCATGTTCCGAAACTACTGAATATAATTTTCATGAAACCTTCGCCAATAAACGTGACGTGGTCGATATACGTCGGACTTTTGAATATGGTGACCTTGGATTTTGGTCAAGGTCACCAAAATACACCAAATCGTTTTAAGGCTATTTACCACGCCCATACTCCGAAAGTACTGAACCGAATTTGATGAAACATTGACCAACCGACGTGACGTGGTCGATATACTTTTGACTTTTCAATGTGGTGACCTTGGCCTTAGGTCAAGGTAACCAAAAATGCATAAAACTCTCTTTGATGGTTGTTGCGCCGCCCATGCTCCGAAAGTACTGAACCGAATTTCATGGAACTTTCACCAATCGACGTGACGTGGTCGATATACTTCGGACTTTTCAATATGATAACCTTGGCCTTAGGTCAAGGTCATAAAAATGCTTGAAACCCATTTTAAGGGTTGTTGCAGCGCCCATGCTCCGAAAGTACCGAACCGAATTCCATGAAACCTTCACCAATCGACATGACGTTGGCGATATACTTCGAGCTTTCCAATGTAGTGACCTTGGCCTTTGGTCAAGGTCATCAAAAATGCTCGCAACTCATTTTAATGGTTGTTGCGCCACCCATGCTCCGAAAGTACTGAACCGCATTTCATGAAACCTTCACCAATCGACGTGACGTGGTCGATTTACTTGCGACTTCTTAATATGGTGACGTCAGCCTCAAGTCAAGGTCATCAAAAATGCTTGGAACTCTTTTTAAAGGTTGTCGCGGCGCCCATGCTCAGGAAGCACTCAACCGAAGTTCCAAAATTCGGTCACCAAAATCGAAAGTTCGAAGTATATCGATCACGTTACGTGGTTGGTGAAGGTTTCATGAAATTGGGTTCAGTACTTTCGGAGCATGGGCGGCGCAACAACCCTAAAAAAAGAGTTTTATGCATTTTGATGACCTTGACCTTGAGGCCAAGGTCACCATATTGAAAAGTGCGAAGTATATCGCCCACGTCACGTCGATTGGTGAAGGTTTCATGAAATTGGGTTCAGTACTTTCGGAGCATGGGCGGCGCAACAACCCTAAAAAAGAGTTATGCATTTTGATGACCTTGACCTTGAGGCCAAGGTCATCATATTGAAAAGTGCCAAGTATATCGACCACGTCACGTCGATTGGTGAAGGTTTCATGAAATTTGATTCAGTAGCTTCGGAGCATGGGCGTGGCAAAAAGTCTTTTAAATTATTTTGCTCTTTTTGGTGACCTTGACCCAAAGCTAAGGTCACCATATTACAAAATCCGAAGTATATCGAACATGTCACGTCGATTGGTGAAGGTTTGACGAAATTCGGTTCAGTAGTTTAGGAGCATGGGAACCGCAACAATTGAAAATAAAGATGTGCTTATTTTGCGACCTTAGGTCAAGGTCAATGTCACCGTATGGTAAAGTCCCAAGTAAATCGACTATGCTGCATCGATTGGTGAAGGCTTCATGAAATTAAGTCAAGCTGTTTCGGAGCATGGGCACCGCAACATTTTCAAAATGGCCGCTCCAATTTAATGGGTAATTAATAGCTTTACGTAACGGTGAGTGTCACCATATTCAAAAGTCCCAAGTAAATCGATCCCAATGCATCGATTGGTGAAGGTTTGGTGAAATTCGGTTCGGTAGTTTCGGAGCATGGGCACGGCAACAACCCAGGGCAACAGAGCAGACCCACCCTCTGACGCGCTGGCTCGGTGGCGGGCTCCGTCTGAGAGGTGCAGGTTACACCGCAGACGGGTTCCAGCCGGCTCGGTGGTGGGCTCCGTCTGAGAGGTGCAGGTTACACCGCAGACGGGTTCCAGCCGGCTCGGTGGTGGGCTCCGTCTGAGAGGTGCAGGTTACACCGCAGACGGGTTCCAGCCGGCTCGGTGGTGGGCTCCGTCTGAGAGGTGCAGGTTACACCGCAGACGGGTTCCAGCCGGCTCGGTGGTGGGCTCCGTCTGTGGTTACACCGAGACGGGTTCCAGCCGGCTCGGTGGTGGGCTCCGTCTGAGAGGTGCAGGTTACACCGCAACGGTTCCAGCCGGCTCGGTTGGGCTTCGTCTGAAGGTCAGGTTACACCGCAGACGGGTTCCAGCCGGCTCGGTGGTGGGCTCCGTCTGAGAGGTGCAGGTTACACCGCAGACGGGTTCCAGTCGGCTCGGTGGTGGGCTCCGTCTGAGAGGTGCAGGTTACACCGCAGACGGGTTCCAGCGGCTGATCTGACACGCGCTGCGCTACCAACCCCATAACTGCTCGGACGTGCCGGATCCTCCTTGCGCCACCTACCCCTCTCCAGACCACTCGTGCTAATAACCAACCGCGCCGGAAACGGATCGGCCCGGCCCAGTGTACGCGCTCGATGTGTGACGTCACCAATATCGACTCTGCCACGTCATTAATGGCGCACAGTGCACTTCCTGGGTCTCGTGCGTCCACTCTGTGGCGGCTGCCGATCACCGGCCTGGCCTGTTGGGCAGACGCTCTGCATGGTGACACAGTGCCAAGCAAAACTCATCACAGATACGTCCCTGATATCACAGCGTTAGTGCACAACAATGATGACTATTGCGGCAAATTTTGACCTCAAGCTTAATTGAACGCCTGGAAAATCCTTAAAGTGCTGTAATTATTCCTGCTCCATTGGCATTATGAAAAGCGCAGGTTCAACTTCTCGTGTGAATTTTCATTCATTCATTCAGTCTCGTGTCGTGTCAAGTTTCATTCAGGGAGAGCTCGTCATAAATTAATCGCTGTCATGCTTGTAGGCCTCGCTGTATGACAACAGGTTAAAGTTCCACCTGTTGCAAAAACAAAAGGTTAAAGTTGCACCTGTCAGACAGTAGCTCCCAACATTCGGGCAGTTGCCGAAACCATAAACCATTGGGTTATGGTTACCAACAATGATCCAGGAATCCTAAGCAGGGTGCACTGTGTTTCAAACAACGGATATGCAAGCAATGTGTCACACACAATGGAAAAATATTCAAATAAGCATAAAGTGAGCCCAAAAAGACATCATAATTTAGTCGACCAGGAGACAATATATAACTATACTATTGTAGGAAGGACAAAACATGTCCGACAGCATATTCCCGGAGTGAAAAATGTTTTCCGCCTGGAAATACAATACAAAACCAACAAGGTAATTATCCATGAAATGATTTGAGATAATTTGGAGCTAATCGAAAGTGCTGACAACTCCTACAAACAAAAACCAGATGAGAAATATATTTTAAAAAGCATTGCAAAAGTGAATAATAGAAAAACTACGGGAAGAATCTTGGCCAGCACAAAACCAGTGTATCAAGCATTAGGAAAAAGAGAAAAGGCCGCTGTTGGAAAACAAATATACGACTATGGTTTGCCTACAAGTTGGTGACCTGACTATCTAGTATAATGATGAACTGCAATTTCTGGCCGCGTCGACTACGAGGTCGCTCTGCGTTAAGCCAACCAGCATCTGTCGGTGATTTCGCATGT
The DNA here is from genome assembly GCA_034440615.1 of Ashinkailepas kermadecensis. NCBI lineage: Eukaryota > Metazoa > Arthropoda > Thecostraca > Neolepadidae > Ashinkailepas > Ashinkailepas kermadecensis. The sequence continues at coordinate 86,566 of JAOTOM010002814.1, read as the reverse complement.
CGAAAATGACCAGCGAAGTTCCTGTTCCAAATTGCAAGGCCAATGCCGCCAAGAGATACATTTGGTGCTACAAATCGGTCAAAATAACATACATTTAGGCAAAGTTTGATGTTGCTGTTGCAAAGGTTAATGTTGCTGCTGCAAAGGTTGACGTTCCTGCTGCAAAAGTTTATGTTGCTGCTTCAAACGTTGATGTTGCTGCTGCAGAAGTTAGCGCTGCAGCTGCAGTACCTGCAATATTGGATTACCCATCCCAATAGTGTAAAGTTTTTTTTTCACATTAGTAATTCATTTGCAGACTGTCACAAGCGTTCACTCTGTACGAGTCAAGGCAACGAATACGATACAAATATCACCACATTGCATGATCCAGGAAATGTCATGGGAGCACTTGCCTGAAGGGGCGCCAATGTGAAAGTACCTGGAGATACGCCTTCGGTTGAAAATCCGTTGAGCGAGTGCGGGGGGGGGGTGCACTTGAGCCTTCCTGGAGGGGAAGCCACCTTCCCTGGGGACACATGCTCCAGTGCCCCTCCACTTGTATCGGCTCCTGCCGTACCGCATCTATATCTGGAACGGTAGGACTTCTGGGCACCACAAAGACTGCTTGGAATCTACAGAGCGAAAATTTACCGAACTTGGTGGCTTTACTGCCTCCAGTTTCCTGTACCTCGGTCTAGAACCGGTTACTAACGGTCAGTAAACGGGACCTTAATTTCCTTTGCAGGCCATCTGTGAAATTATCCCGCTTCAGCTGACTTATCTCGTCTTCCGGTGAAGATGGAGTATTGATACGTATTCATAATCGCAAGAGAATAACAAGCAAAAGTACGTGCACTGTACACAGTGACAGAACCAGTGGTGTTACTTTGTATGCTATTGGGAGAGCACTTGCCCCCCACCCCAAACAAAAAATGCTGGCCTTGCCCTCCAAATAATTTCTACTTTTGACATGGGACCCTATGTGGCATGCCCCAAATCCATTTAGGTCCGCCCATTGCCTTCATGTGTGGTGCCCTGCCAATATGTCTGGGACCTGCACTTATGGACAGACACTTATGCCTATAAATAACCTGATTGCTTGGAAATACTCCCGTTTTAGAGGGCTTGCACAGTTTTACCCACAACTAATAGACCTTGATATGCATTTTGGACCTTATGGAACTAATAACTACAAGATTACTCATCCGACACTTTGCCACCAAAATAATGCTATCGAAGTCTTGTTGCTGTCTGTCCATCAATTGTGGTATTGACCACACTAACTTATTATTTATATCCTGTGGCTTTTCATTTCGAGATATTCGATGGCTTCTGTGAACTCGATTCCTCACAAAATGTGTTCACCATCCGATGATTCCCTATTGTAATAAGGATTGATAAGCAATAATCCTGAACGGGATGAGTCAGCATCTTCCGCACTCAGGGGCCCCCGTTCAGTTATGAGAACGAGGTTGGATGAGAAGAAGCTCCAGCGTACACTAACCGCCACAACTATTGACTGTTCCATGCCATCTACAGGCAAAATGCATTTCAACGACCGAGAAGCCAGCCAAACAAAGCACGTTTCACTCAGCACGTTGCCGAGGGCAATATAGGATTCTACACAACTTCAAAACAAAATTCTTCAGGCGAACACGGCGCCATTTCGGGGAACAAAGCACACAACTGCATCCGCCAGGCCGTCATGTTACGCAGACCGACGTTCTCGCTGGCTGCTCCACAGCTGGCTGTCAACCAGTTTTTTCTTCGTGATATAATGAAGCGTTCTAGATCTCAGGAACAGAGCAGACGGCACCAGCCCACCAGCTGGCGGGTGACACCCTGCGCCAGACTGGAGTCCAGCCGAGTGGCCGACGTTTCCCGGCCTATCAGGAACAGAGCAGCTAGCACCAGATCGACAGATGACGAATGCTACCCGTAAGCGCCGTCTGTTGGCCTATGTGGATGAATTTTAGCCGGCTTACACATGCCCCGGGCAAATGGAAAATCATACACTATAATGAAAATACTAACGCCAGCTAAACAGCGCTCCCACTCCACCACGGGGACGCCAGCTAAACAGGGCTCCCACTCCACCACGGGGACGCCAGCTAAACAGGGCTCCCACTCCACCACGGGGACGCCAGCTAAACAGGGCTCCCACTCCACCACGGGGACGCCAGCTAAACAGCGCTCCCACTCCACCACGGGGACGCCAGCTAAACAGGGCTCCCACTCCACCGCGGGGACGCCAGCTAAACAGCGCTCCCACTCCACCACGGGGACGCCAGCTAAACAGCGCTCCCACTCCACCACGGGGACGCCAGCTAAACAGCGCTGCCACTCCACCACGGGGACGCCAGCTAAACAGGGCTCCCACTCCACCACGGGGACGCCAGCTAAACAGCGCTGCCACTCCACCACGGGGACGCCAGCTAAACAGGGCTCCCACTCCACCACGGGGACGCCAGCTAAACAGGGCTCCCACTCCGCCACGGGGACGCCAGCTAAACAGCGCTGCCACTCCACCACGGGGACGCCAGCTAAACAGCGCTCCCACTCCACCACGGGGACGCCAGCTAAACAGGGCTCCCACTCCACCACGGGGACGCCAGCTAAACAGGGCTCCCACTCCACCACGGGGACGCCAGCTAAACAGCGCTGCCACTCCACCACGGGGGCGCCAGCTAAACAGGGCTCCCACTCCACCACGGGGACGCCAGCTAAACAGGGCTCCCACTCCACCACGGGGACGCCAGCTAAACAGCGCTGCCACTCCACCACGGGGACGCCAGCTAAACAGCGCTCCCACTCCACCACGGGGACGCCAGCTAAACAGCGCTGCCACTCCACCACGGGGACGCCAGCTAAACAGCGCTCCCACTCCACCACGGGGACGCCAGCTAAACAGGGCTCCCACTCCACCACGGGGACGCCAGCTAAACAGCGCTGCCACTCCACCACGGGGACGCCAGCTAAACAGGGCTGCCACTCCACCACGGGGACGCCAGCTAAACAGCGCTGCCACTCCACCACGGGGACGCCAGCTAAACAGGGCTCCCACTCCACCACGGGGTGGCAAACAGCGCTCCCACTCCACCACGGGGACGCCAGCTAAACAGGGCTCCCACTCCACCACGGGGTGGCAAACAGCGCTCCCACTCCACCACGGGGTGGCAAACAGCGCTCCCACTCCACCACGGGGTGGCAAGTGCAAACAGCGCTCCCACTCCACCACGGGGTGGCAAGTGCAAACAGCGCTCCCACTCCACCACGGGGTGGCAAGTGCAAACAGCGCTGCCACTCCACCACGGGGTGGCAAGTGCAAACAGCGCTGCCACTCCACCACGGGGTGGCAAGTGCAAACCTCGAGCTTTACTTCCGCTTGCCGCTTCCGAAGGACACGGGCTAGTAATCAATCCGACAATGGTGGCGTCCCTGTCCTTTCCGTATGGTGTCTTTTACTTCACATACTTACTTCTTATACGTAATTACTTTAGCACTTCCTGGTTTAATTGCAGATGCACAACAGCAGTATCAGGCTTAATACTTGAAACAGTAGTTATTTCACAAGCTGGAGGGGGTGGGGCTTCAGTAAGTATTCAGCAACCGCCGACGAAAAGCTACAAGTTTGTACGATATCAGAATATTTTGAAGTCTTGAAATACTGCTTAGTTTCCTATCATCTGCATACCATCGCACATTTTGTTCGTTTTAATTTCATAGCATTCGTCTTCGTTTGAAGGTGCTCCAAGTACCTGGCATTATTCATTCGTTCACTGTTGTTCGCTAAGTGTCAAGTGTTCCTTCTAATACCATGCAAATAATTACACTTCATTTCAAAGAGAAGGCAATGCAGATGTGCCATTAAAGTTTGGGATGCACGTTTTAAAGCTTGGGATGCATGTACATCATCAGAATTATGTATAGTTCCGCCCAGCAATTGCGTAGTCAAGGGGGGCGAAAGGGCAGCCCTCCTTGGAGGGTTGGAGGGGGGCCTTCCAGGCGGCCGCCTTGAGGAGCCCGAAGGGGCCCCGGGCTGACGGAAAGGGTCCCGGGCCGATGAAAGAGGCCCGCGAGTCCACGGAGAGTGCTCTCAGGAAGATGTTGAGGGCTGTGTTAACGTGAAGGGCTTCCATATCGACGGAGGGGGCCCGGATAGTTGGAAGGACCCCGGGCTGACTGAGAGGGCTTCGTGCAAATATGAAGGGCCCCTAAGTTGTCAGCAGAGCCCAAGCCGAAGAAAGGGCCCCAGACCTGATGGACAGGGCTTAAGCTTTTGAAAAGGGACCTCCGGCTTGCCGGAAAGGCCCTGGGTCGTCAAAGAGGACTCCTAAGACGACAGAGGAGGCCATAGTTGCCGGAGAGGACATCGGGCCGTCAGAAAGGGCATTGGGCCGACGGATGGGGCCCAAGCCGTACAAGGCTCCCTGGTCTGATGGAGGGGCCAAAATCTGTTTAAAGAGAGCCTCCGGCCTGACAGAGGATGCCCTGGATCGCTAAGGAGGGCCCTGTACAGAAGGAGAGGACCCCTAGCCGCGGGGGGACCCCGGGCCGTCAGAGGGCCCAGAGCCGGTATCAAGGGTCCTTGGGCCGATTGGGTGGGGGGGGGGCGAAACCGCACAGGGGCCCCTTGAGTGATAAAGGAGGCTCAACCTTTTAAAGAGTGGACTCAGGCCGGACGGAGAATGTCCTGAGCCGTGAAAGAGGACCCCTGTGCCGACAGGTGGGGGCCCCAGGCAGGACGTGCAGAGCCACTGGGTCGGCTTTGGCTCACGCTAATGGAGAGGGGCTTAGAGCTGACATCGGACCTCAGGCCGATAAAGAGGCCCCCGAGCTACGGAGACGATCCGGGCCGAAGCGGGGTTTCCCGTTGCCACGTAAAGGGATCTAAGCCCACGGAGGGGCCCGGCCTATTGAAAAGCAGTGGCGTTTCCAAGAGATGAAGGGGCACCCGCCCCCTGGCGAGTTCGATGAGATCCTCCAATCGACAGCCCTGAGGTGCAGAGATATAGCTGAGGAAAAACTTAAACGCTTCCCTCAGCTCCTGTGGAACGACCCCTGAGATCTGAAGACATCCACCCTGAGGGCTGTACACGCACACGCACGCGCGCGCACACACACACATACACATACACACACACACACACACACATATATATATATATATATATATATATATATATATATATATATATATAAAAATATATATATATATATATATATATATATATATATATATATATATATATATATATATATATATATATATATATATATATATATATATATATATATATATATATATATGCATATATTCATGCATATATTGTATATATACATTTTCCTATTCGATATAAAACAGGTGGAAAATGAATATGTCGTCTCCATCCGTTTGTGAGCATATCTGCACGTGTATATCCGACCTAAATTAGGTTTATGCGCCGACAGGAAGTCAGGCATACTGTCTACATCAGGTAGATCTAAAGCGTTTGGTTACACAAACATAACCCATTGCCATTCGATAACAAGCAGCCAAGCTCCCATATCCAATCACATCTTGATCTTCTGCTGATTCCAGTCCAGTATATTTACCCGATAGAATCCCAGCGTAGCGCTACGCTGCCCGAAATCAACCTCAGCTAAGCCTGGCGGCAGTTCTGGAAGACGATCTTCCAGACCTTTCAGATCTTCTCTTTGCACATACAAAAGTAGCTGATCTAACATAGTACACATTTACAGTCCATACACTGACACACACAGTACATACACATGTTACATGTGTATGTACTATGTACTATTTAGACCGTCTTGGCTTTGCCCGTACACACTTTGGGGAACGCACATGCCCCGCACATGTCCTGGCTTTGCCCGCACAAAACTCCGCACACAGTGGTGTGCGGAGTTTTCCAAAGCTCACAGAGGCATATCTCCTGATTCTTCAGTGCCCAGCATTGCGATGTAGATGAATAAACGAGATGTGATGAAATGTAGCCTGTGTTCTAAATATCCAAGCGACCCACTCATCGGCTCTGAGACTGGCGGGAACCCGACGGTTAAAGGTGGCACTGCTGTTCGACCGAATCGCAGCGTTCTCGATGATTAACTGGGGACCAGCCTGCTCACTGGGTGAGATGGCTACTTCTGAGTACCCAGACTCCGCTTGCGTGCATTGAGCCGGACGTACATGAGCCGATTTAACGCAAATGCCCTTCAGACCAAAATACCGTCAGCATTAACTACTCCCTTTGTTTGAACCCGTAACGTAACTTTATATTTGCCCGGAAAACAGTGTTCTGGTTAGCGTAGCTTCGGCGACGCACGGGCCAGGGAAATGAAAATATGATATGTCCAATCAACTTGAAATTTCAAATGCACTGTAGGACACCCCTAATGTCTCTATTATGCGTCACAACTCCAGCGTTTGATGTAGTACTGTAGCAAAATCTTGCACAGCAAAAACTCACTTGCGTGCATTTCATACGACCGTCTATTTATTCACAGCATTTCGAGATACCCAGAACGGGGGAGAAGGTCAATCTGCAGATCCAATGCAGGGAGCACCTCCGGGGAAAAGTCGCATCCAGGTGGCCGGAGGGTCGCAAGGCCGCGTACACTACAAATGACACGGAAAATGGAATGATGTGAGCGAAATGAAGACTGACCGACTGGTCTTCATACGTACATAGATCTCTTTTTACCATTTTAACGCATCGCCTGGACCATGATCCTAAGGGTGCTATTCTCAGACGCTGGAGTTTAAACATGCTAGTACGGTCAGCTTTATTGAACCACCTGGAAAGCACTGCAAGTGCACAGGATATAGGCCTATCATTTTGAGTGAAGAAAAACGAAGCAAACATTTTCTTGATGCGTTCATGAGTCTCTCACATTAATTATACGTAATGGGTATAACTCGCCCCTTTTCGCGGCAATGCCCAGATTCCGCCATTCATCATGCATATTTTGACTCGGCGGTATCTCGTTAGGCTAAAATACAACAGTTAGGCTGAAATATGACGTCGCTCGCGCGCGTCACGAGCTACCACATTCGACCATTTGCCAGTGCGGCCAGTCCGTTCATATCCACTCGGCGAGGGGAGGCGGGTTGGGGTGGAGGGGACGGGCCCATCAATTTCCCCTGATGGAGTGATCGGCACGAGCTGCGCCGCCGCCGCCGCCGGCCGGCCGTAAAGCATCCATCACCGACACCTTTGTCGGCTGGCTCGCGCCGTCATATATCGTGTGATATTTGCACCATCTCGGCGGCGACGGCCGGCCGCGCGTGTCTGACGCCAGTGGAGGCTGGTCGGGCCACCCGGCCTGGCGGAGCAGTCCATTAGCGCCACGCGTGGCAAAAACACCGCTTCGCAGCTGTTCCCATTCTTGCTGTTCTTCTTGTGTAGCATTTTCGGGCACGGCGCTAACTGGGATGGCGGCGCGGTGGTAGTCGCCCACCCGGCAACAGCGCTCGTCCACATGCTGCGCGCACGTCCTCGCGGTGCTGTATCTGCGCTCTGCTGATCGATTGCGTGGCGGAAGGTTGTCAATGCGACATGACCGCGACCGTTAATGCGATTGCCTACGGCATTGGGGTGTTCAGCAAAAATGCATGAATCGAAGTAGGAAGAGATGATGCCGAAGTATAATGTTCGGAAAACATGGTACGACAATGCACCTCTAAATGCAATTCGCATTGCAGAGGAGGCATTTTCCATCTAATAACGGAAACGGGAGCACCGTAACGCACTTGAAGAGTACGTGCCACACCGGCGTAAATGGCATGCAATTTATTAACAGTTCATATGTTCATTGATCACGCTATACCAGTTGCACTTCAACATTGCATGAAGTAATGATGTATGCAGTATGCACTCACCTACAGGAATTTATTGTAATCTCATAAATTCGTACACATCCCTAAGCATAGTGAATATTGACATCCTGATTTATCAAATGCCTTGAAATATCAGATGCTTTAATATTGCGAAGAACACCAGTCTTGTGGGCTCTGGCTGTTGAGAAAGATGTGTACTCATTTGCATGGATTCACAAGGCGTCGGAATCTGAGGGGAAAAATACCGTCCAGGAATGGAATTGTTGAAGGTATGAAATCACACACCACGTAATGCCATTTTTGGAGTGACGAAGAGTGGATAAGTATTGATGAAAAATGCAGGTAGTAGTGTAAAAGTAAGTAAAAGCAAGCTGGCTATCAGTTTCCACCCACGCCAGAGGTTTTGGGGACACTGGGATCAAGTCATGGTCTATAATCGAGCAACGATGAGGGAATTTTTAAGCCGCGAATAATTTATGAGACGCGGCTGATTTGTGTCTCGGCTAAAAGATGCACGACGAACAGATTTACGGTGACCATATTTGCATAATGTTTGCGAAATATCGCCCGAGGAAGATTTCCAGTGCTCCGACTTTCGATGATGGTGTGTTTATAGAACGTTAAGATGTAGCTCAGTCCTTTCGCTTCAGTTCCGTGGCGAACACATCGCGTGTTGGTCGAACGAGCGGCAGCAGCAGCGGCTCAGACGGATAGATATCGCATCAGGTCGGCCTGCCACACAGCACCCTGATCTGTACATCAACGGATCAACGATATCTAGGCGATGGCGATCTCGCCCACTCCTGAGACGTCGACGTGAGCGACGGAGCACGCAACACACATCGAATCGACGAACCGATCGCGGACGGAGGCGCCAGACACGCCGTCCAGCCGGGCAAATGTCAACAGGCGCCGCTTGTGCAATCGATCCGGGGTGGTGGCCGTGGGGCGGCCGTCTAGTGGCCGTCGGGTGGCCGTGGGGTGGCCGTCGAGGGCCGTGAGGAGGATGGGGGCGACAACATTGCGGCTCCATGGCTCGGCCGAGTTCCGCCGAGATTCATCGTCACCGACGCCGCTATCTGATAACGGACCAGCCACGGTGGCGGGCGGGACCGGAAAGCCTGGCCAATCCCAGCCGGAGCTGAAGGTGTCACCACCGTCGGCACCACCTGACAATCCCAACCGGAGCCGACATCACCACCTGGCAATCCCAGCCGGAGCTGAAGGTGTCACCACCGTCGGCACCACCTGGCAATCCCAACCGGAGCCGACATCACCACCCGGCAATCCCAGCCGGAGCTGAAGGTGTCACCACCGTCGGCACCACCCGACAATCCCAACCGGAGCCGACATCACCACCTGGCAATCCCAGCCGGAGCTGAAGGTGTCACCACCGTCGGCACCACCCGACAATCCCAACCGGAGCCGACATCACCACCCAGCAATCCCAGCCGGAGCTGAAGGTGTCACCACCGTCGGCACCACCTGGCAATCCCAGCCGGAGCCGACATCACCACCCGGCAATCCCAGCCGGAGCTGAAGGTGTCACCACCGTCGGCACCACCCGACAATCCGAACCGGAGCCGACATCACCACCTGGCAATCCCAGCCGGAGCTGAAGGTGTCACCACCGTCGGCACCACCCGACAATCCCAACCGGAGCCGACATCACCACCCGGCAATCCCAGCCGGAGCTGAAGGTGTCACCACCGTCGGGACCACCCGACAATCCCAACCGGAGCCGACATCACCACCTGGCAATCCCAGCCGGAGCTGAAGGTGTCACCACCGTCGGCACCACCTGGCAATCCCAACCGGAGCCGACATCACCACCCGGCAATCCCAGCCGGAGCTGAAGGTGTCACCACCGTCGGCACCACCCGACAATCCCAACCGGAGCCGACATCACCACCTGGCAATCCCAGCCGGAGCTGAAGGTGTCACCACCGTCGGCACCACCCGACAATCCCAACCGGAGCCGACATCACCACCCGGCAATCCCAGCTGGAGCTGAAGGTGTCACCACCGTCGGCACCACCTGGCAATCCCAGCCGCAGCCGACGGCATCACTACCAGGCAATCCCAGCCGGAGCTGAAGGTGTCACCACCGTCGCCACCACCTGGCAATCCCAGCCGCAGCCGACGGTATCGCCACTGCCTGCACCACCCGGCAATCTAAGCAGGAGCCGACGGCATCACCATCCGGTACAAAGCTGGCCATCGCCCACATGCCACTGCTACCGAATGGTCGGCAAGCGCGATCGGCACGGAACGACAGTGGCCACCGCTGGGTCCCATCAGCCGTCACTGGAACTACCGAACTGCTGGGGCATGGGAGCTGACGGCTGACGAGTGGGACGATGGTGGCCACCGCTGGGTCCCATCAGCCGTCACTGGAATTACCGAACTGCTGGGGCATGGGAGCTGACGGCTGACGAGTGGGACGATGGTGGCCACCGCTGGGTCCCATCAGCCGTCACTGGAACTACCGAACTGCTGGGGCATGGGAGCTGACGGCTGACGAGTGGGACGATGGTGGCCACCGCTGGGTCCCATCAGCCGTCACTGGAACTGCCGAACTGCTGGGGCATGGGAGCTGACGGCTGACGAGTGGGACGATGGTGGCCACCGCTGGGTCCCATCAGCCGTCACTGGAACTGCCGAACTGCTGGGGCATGGGAGCTGACGGCTGACGAGTGGGACGGTGGTGATCAGGACGAGTGCTCGTGCTGGCAGCTGACATCGGTAACGGGGTGGTCGTTACTGATTGACTAATGAGGGTTCGGTGTTTGATGAGGCGTTGATCACATGGTCACTTAGGGTCATTAAGCAGAAAGATGTCAAATATAGGTAATCAGCGAGAAAGATTCTTACTCTGGACAGAATCGTCAATCCTGTATGCGGCAAGCAGGCGAAGGAAGAAAGTTTCAATTGACATTCCACTCCAACAGCTGCCAATTCCCCGCCAGGCAGAGCGCATGAACTCGGCAATGTCAGTAAATGTATTATCATTAAATCTACTCCTGAGAGATCAAAAACTTCTTCTGTGGGCTTTCGGATTGCAAGCATCTTCACCAACCAGCATCCAAACCAACAACTACATCAATTTTAGTTAAAGAAGAACACTACGATACCTACTTGGCAATGCTTGAACACGCCATGACATGGGAAGAAAAGTACACATACTTCCGGCAACCTGATATCGCCAACCTTGTGGTCAGCCAACAGCTCCCACTACATAGGATATTCTTTTTTCAATGACTTCTGCCTTAGGCACATCACTCCATCTCCGACAAAGTAACCTTGCTCCCACAGGTCTACTCTTCAGTCTCACGAATACTGTAATTAAGTCAACTTGGGACCCCTTTTTCTGAATGCGTTTGGCTCCTACGAGCATATTTCCGGACTCGTCGAGTCCTGTCATGAACGATCGAAATCGTCGAATTCAGTTATGAACGCTTCGAGCGGAAGTTGTCTGTCGGCAGGGGCTGACGTCAACATTTAACGCCTCGATTATCGGCCATGGTCGGGGGTGTTATGCCAAGTCAGTTTCCGTTCTTACGAGCGGCGACTGCTGGTGTGCAGATGCTGTGTCATTGCGCCGTGTTACCATTGTGACACACATATCAGTGTCGCCGAGCGGTGTGCGCGACAAACTCTGGTCAAGTAGTCGTCCAGGGTAATGTAGGGGGAGGGGGTCTCTGCCGTCGGCGGGTGTATGGGGCTATGGTTGCGGTTTCTCTCGGGTTGTGCAAAATATAACCTAAACCAAACTCGGCTGAATCTCTCCTTTGCTTTTAGGTGTTAGTGTGTATATGTGTGTGTGTGTGCACGTGTGTGTGCGTATGTTGTGCTTGGTCCCCCTCTACCTTCACCACGCATTACCCCAACCCCAGCCGGCTTGGTGCAATGTGCACTACTCTCCCTTAAACGTATTTATATGCTATGCGAGGTCAAAGTTTTGGGAACACCACATAGCATGCGAGTGCCACTTAATAAATTAGAAAGAATCAATTGTATTAGGAAATTAACGAGCATGTAATTTTTAATTTATTTAAATGGGTTGTGCGCAGTTCAGGCTTTGTAGTGCAAATGGTGTTCTAATTATCGCGCAATGGTACCGCACGAAATAGGTGCCTGCGATGATCCAAAAGCGGCTTCCGCTGGTCCTTAAAGCTACCTAACACTCATTCGTTCTCCTCATTCACTCACATTCGCGCTTGTCCCATTCACTCGCTCCTTATTAATTCATAGAATTGCTTGGTCCTCAATTTGGCTCCCCCAGTGGTGCACAAACACACATAATGGCTGACCATTGCTCTATTTGGATGTGGGCCGAATCATTTAATCACCCACTACCAATCAAAGCTGGCCTCGCCATTATTGGTAGCGTTCCTCGCCTGCATAAAGCCTTGATGTTACGACGGGGCTTATTTACTAGCTTCGAGAGCTTATAAAAGTGCTCTGGTGTCCATGACCGACCTACCTAACCTTATAGCAGTCGATGTCTCGCCGGGCCTTATTCACTGGAAACATGCGACGAGCCCTACGCATCCAACGGATGGACACGGGTTCCTACCATGTTGGGTACGTCCCCTCGTTGTCTATATACTCTAGCCGGCACCGGACTTTCAACCAGGGGTGACTTTTTAAAACCCTTTCAGCCCCGGGGCTTACAGCCTGCCAAACCCGTCCTTGCATCCTCCGAAAAACTGCACAACCCGTGTCCCACGTACAGAGAACGGAGGTGGACTAATTACCGGGCAGTGTTTTACCTCTATCCTACTGTCCGGCGCCAGACATGCAACGAACTGTAATGAAGCGTAGCATAGCGGCTTCACAGGCACACCGAGCTCGAAGGCCATCTGCGGCCCTGGTTCACAAATGCCAGTGGGATTTTGCGATGAAAGAACCATGTATTTCGAGCTAATTCCTCAGAAGTGTTCATTTCATCGCTCCCTTTCGCAGTTAATAATGCAACCAACGCAGTCTATGAGTATATACAGGAATATTAACGTTCTGCACAATTTAAATGGCATTGGCCTCTTACTGCCATTTCTCGGGAACGTCTGATCCGTGGGAGGACGGCTCGTAGGCCGGCTGCCTCGCTTATCAATTTCCTTTACACAGTAAATCAATTCCAAGCAAATATCCAACCATCATGGGTAGATTATCATTTGTCATGTTGGGACTGAGTCAATTATACCGTGTGCACTCTTGTTCCCATGGTACTGTCCATGTCTATCTGTCGGTTATCGGTGACACTGCTCGAGAGAAAGACTCGACGCTTTCCCCTCAGCCCCCGAGGCACGGGCCGACATTCGGCCAAGGATGTAAATACTCTCCCCCCAACCATCGGGTCGGCGGCGAATATACAATGCTATCGTCACCGGTCTGGGAGGGTCGTATTTCTGACGTCATCCTCGATTTACGCTGATCTCCGCGAAGGGTCACCTTGCTGCAGCCTTTAAGCGGCTGACGCCATTTGACCTAAACAACTTCTTTTTGCCTTACTGCTATTTTGCATGTACGTTCGTCACATGAGCAAAGCTACGCAATTGAACACTAAACTGAAATGCATCCCTTCAGTTCCCTTAAGGTTTGGATTTTGAAGCTAGTCTGCACCACGGCGGGTAGCTGGGCTATAATATTCACGTTTTAGTCCTGTTGGTGTAAGGGCCGAGTGCATTGAACGGGGAAGGGATGATAGGGATTGCTGTGCGCACAGGTTCCAACACGCGTGCTCTCGGATCGAGTGATTTCCTTTTTGCAACGGCCGCACCGACCCGAGGAACCTACATGGCGGATGGTGCGCGCACAGTTTTCAACACACGTGCTTTCGGATCATATGATTGCGATCTTGCAACGGCCACATCGACCTGAGGGAGCTGCCTGACTGATTATAGTACCCTGTTTTTATATTCCTGACCGCTGGCACAAGCTGCACTCCATATTTACCCGTGTGCAGTTCTTCTCCACTGCCCCTCCCGTCCGTCCACTGCAGAGCAGCTGCCACCTATCTCTGCTAATATCCTCATACGTTTTATATCCGTAAGCTAATATATTTACATATATATACACACACACACATATATATATATATATATATATATATATATATATATATATATATATATATATATATATGCCGCAGTACATTACGACCTATAACACTCCTAAAATCCATGTACATACCACTGGCCATTTCACACATCTCTATTCCTGTACATTCTTACGCGACACACTACCCCTCCCCAAATTTACCTTATTAGCCCCCCCCTATAAGACGGGTCGCTCCTTTCAGCCGAGTGAATTGAGGTTGAGGAGGCAGTAGTTGTAATAGAAATGAGGTCGGTCTGGCACGGTTCGGAAGGAGGAAAGCATGACAGACAAACGGCACTCACATGTAATATGGTGGTCGTCCTCCGGCCGGCCGTCACTTTGCAACTTGCTTCTCCGCACGGCACTTCCACTCCACAACTATCACGCCTGTCTCCACGACTCGATCTCTCTGCTCTAGTCGACGGTCTCTGCTGTCCGAATGACTCTGCTGTACGAGTGACTGTTGTCCCAGTGACCCTGCTCCGAGTGACTCTCTCTCTCTCTCTCTCGTGTTGTGCACCAGTGTTGGTTACATTTTCTTCGGTCCGTCCTTTAGCCCGTTCTTCGACCATCCCCTAGGCTCCGGGTAGAAAGTTCGAATTGGTCGGCAGTGTGTCATTTTAGTTTTGACATTTCCTGAGGTCATGCCTTTTCCGATGACGCCTAGGGCCTACGTAAACGTTCTTGTTTTTCTGAAGCTGATGGCGATCTGGGATTTCCACGCTGTAGGGGTCTCTGACTTCAGGGTCGACCGGCCTTTCTCTGTTCCCGTATAGTCCGCGCAGGTGCGTGTGATTCGGATCCGGCTGCTCGGCCCATTCTTCAAAACATGTCGTGGGAAGGCTGGTGGGGGTGTCATCTGATTTGACGTCGTTCGGCCCTGCCGATTAGCAAACTCGAAAATTTCCAGGAGAAAGAATGTTTGCAGCCTCCTTGCAGTAATGGAGGAGCGTCAGACAGTACCCAGCGTCACACTTCTGAGCAGCAGATATGAGAGAAACCGCCCGGTTGGACGTTTGTCCGTCACTAGTGTCTGTGGAAACTTGGAGGCACAATCTCGCTGCTGTTTGCTTTTGTTGGATTGGAGTAACTGTTGAAACTGGTGTTCAAGTGGCTGTCGTTTGGTTAACTATCAGCCCGATCAACACGAGGGCAGTAACGGCAGGTGATTTTTTTTTTAGAACCTGCTGGAATTGACAACCAGTTACCGCACAAGCGAGGCAAACCCTGGACGATCACTGCCAGGCGAAACGAACTTACCTGCAATATGCACTTCTTCCGTATTTCTGTAATCAATCTTACATAATCTTACAGAGTTTAATACAACGAAGAATGGCTCTTAGATGCTCCTGGGTTTTAGACATTGCGTGTAAAGAAAATATAGACCTTCAATATACCAGGAGGTGCTGAGTTAATATCAAAAGTAAGGATAAAGTTTATACTTTATTACTCTTAAGTATAACCTTTATCGTTACTTTTGATATCAACTCGGCACCCCCTGGTGTATTGAATCTTACAGAAACTACTTTCCGTAGTTCCCCATCATGCAGCTTGATCAGCTACCCTAAAGAACCCAACTTTTGTTGCCATTTTGAGTTGCAATAGTCGTCTTTTAGCCTTCCAGCCGCCCACTTACGCTGATTTTTAAAACGTTGCAGCTTATGTCAGATCTGGGATCTCCGTGCCCCAGCCTGATATGAACTTGAAATTTTGAACACAATCAAAAGGCGCTCCCGGGCCACCACATGCCGTAGGGCTTTGTAAAACAATAATTAGAAGTTCTAAGTTCTAAGGTCTACACGAATGCAAAAGTTGTGCTTAGTAGAAACACGACCAGTGTATGTTTAGACAAAAAAATATTCAGTGCTTTAACGCAATCTCGGTAATCTACAGCTCCGCCACGACAAACGTGTCTAAACAAGCTTTCGAACGCGTCAGGACAATCCCTACGTGGAATTACTGGAACCGTAAGAAGCTCACACATCTACAGAATGCAGTATTGTTTTCGGCCATTTTCCGTTGAGAAATGTGAACATGCAAGCATGGAACATCCACCAGTTTCCTACATTTCGAAGATCAGGCACGGAAGCGTACCCCACCTGATGCAGAATTATATTGATGCGTTCTTTATAGCAGGACCAGCTCTTAGTGTGCGCTGTTGGAGTCACTTACACTGCGGGTGAAGCGAAATTGCGCGGCACATTGTCAAATACAACTGCGTGCCACATAGCAAAGTGAATTACAATTTGTCATACCCAAACATAGCTTTGGGCTCTCCAGCTGTGGTCGCCACGCTTCACGCTGAGCCAAACACCGGTAAACCCAAGCGAACACAACCGGTGACATATCAAACACGTCGCTGGACACCAGGGACCTCCCATTTCCGAGGACGTCCCCCAGGAACAGGACGTCAATGCATATCGCAATGCTTCGGATAGATGCAGACCCAAAAACATTCTTCGCATTCGCGTCCATTCGCACTGGATCATGCCCAGGCCGGTGTTGCACCTCCTCCCGCTGCTCACAGGACCACCAAAATTACCGTTTTTCTCATCGTAATTTCGAAAGCGAAGGGATTACCCAACCATAGCCGTCTTAGGTTGAGTACGTCCTCCACGACCTCACAGATCAGGAATTACTCAACCAGGACATGAAAGTGTAGGATCGCCCAATCCCCCAAAGACATGAATGCATTTCCGAACCGCGTCTCTGATCGCCTTTGGCTGAGTCATCTCGTCTTTTCACCCATCTAAACCACGCAGGCGGCCAAACATGCCACAGAACGCTGGCTAAATCGTGTCGTGACGTCTGAAAAGGAAGCAGGAAGCATAAAACGACAATGGAAAAATAGAAGACCAATGAAACATCGAAGCATGAACAGTCTGTTATTATCAAACGCCCTAGCCAACGACGAGCCAACCACCAATCGCACTGTCCATTGCATCGAGGACAAATCAGTTAGTGCGAAGTTGCAACTCACCCAGCGTTGTAACTTGGTCAGGGTGGACACGGTGGCGATTAATGTTCGTGGTCACCTCGCCGTTGATCAGCACTGCGGAGCAATTGCATCGTTCGGCTGCGGTTCGCCATTAGACTGACATGAGGCTCCCGTGTAGTACGAGGAAGTGGCTAGCTACCCAGCGACCCTCCTACAATGCACTACCGAAGGATATAATTGATGCAGTTCAAGTAGGGTAAGCATGCAATGACATTGTAGGAGGATCTCTGCCGTCGGAGGGGTGTGGGGTGTATGGGGGGGGGGGGATCGATGGGTGGGCTGTGGTTATTCTGAAGTTTGTGGGAAAGAAAACCAAAACCAAACTGGGCTGAATCTCTCCTTTACTTTTGGCCCCAGTGTGAGGTAATATGTTTGGTCCCCCAGCACCTCCACAACCCATTCTCCCATCCCCAGCCGGATTGGTGTTGTGTGCGATTGGTGTTGTACCCTCCCTTACATGTACCTACTTATATGTTGTGCGAGGTCAACGTCTTGGGAACGCCATATAGGCAAGTGAGTGCCACTCGTTAAATTATGATGAATAAATTGTGTTATAAAAATAATTAGTATTTAATCTGTCGGTGGTTTTGAATGTTTTGTCCCCAATTGGTATTTTTTGTGTGCAAATAGCAGTATAATTTTGTGCAATGGCATAGCACGAAATGGATGCCTGTGTTGAGCCCCAAGCGGCTTCCGCTGGTCCCTAGTTACCTAACACTCCTCTTCTCCTCCTCTTTCGCTCGTCCCATCCACTCTCTCCATATTCATTAATAAATTGCCTCGTCACCAATTTGGCTCCCCCACCCCCGCGGTGCACACACACAACGGCTTACCGGTGTTCTATTTTGGAAGTTATGTGGGCCAAATCTTTAATAATTCGCTACCAAACATAGCTGGCATCGCTATCATTGGCATCGTTCCTGGCCTGCAGAAGGCCTTGATGCTATGGCGGGGCTCATTTGCTGTCTCCGGGGCTGATATAAATGCAATGGTATTCATTTACCGACCTGTCGATCCTTATAACAGTCGATTCCCCGCCGAGCCTTATTCGCTGGAAACGTGCGATCCGCCAACGTGTCCAAGGGGCGAGCACGGGTTCCTACCACGTTGAAGACGTCCCCTGGTCGTATATATATACCCTAACCGGCCCTACCCTTTCAGCCCCAGGGCTTACGGCATGTCAAACCCGTCCTTGCATCATCCGAGAACTGCACAACCAGTCCCCCACGTGCAGAGAGCGGAGGTGGACTAATTCACGGGCAGTGTTTTGCCTCTATCCCACTGTCCGGCGCAGACTTTCACCGAACCGCAATGCCAGCTCTCGTAGGGGCCTTACACGCACACCGGACACGAAACCCATTTGCGCCTCTGGGTCATAGAGGCCAGCGGGGTTTTGCGGTCAAATAACCATTTTATTTTTGGCTAATTCCTCGCAAGTGTTCTTTTCATCGCTCCCTTAGCAGCTCAAAAGGCAACCAACGCAAGCTATATACGGGAATATTCATGTTCTGTAAAATTTGGACTGTTGGGCCTCACCGCCATTTCTCGGGAGCGTTTGGTCCATAGGACGACTCGCAGGTCGGCTGCCTCGCTTATAATGTTACTTCATGCCGTTAATAAATTCCAGGTAAATAACCAACCATCATGGGTGAATTATGACTTGTCATGTCGGGACTGAGTCAATTTCACCGTGTGTACGTACACATGGTATTATCCACCTCTATCTGTCGGTTACTGGTGACACTGTCCGAGCGAAAGGCGCGACGCGTGCCCCTCAGCCCCGAGATACGGCCGACCATTCAGCCGAGGACGTCAAGTATGCTCTTCTCCTGACCACCTGGTCGCCAGGGAATTCGTCTACATCATCGTCACCGGTCCGGGACGATCGTATTTCTGACGCCACTCTCGATTTACGTTGAACTCCACGGAAGTGTCGCCTAGCCGTGATCGTTAAATGATCGGCACTATCGACCTGAATGCTATTTTTGTAGGTTCGCACACGAGCGCTGCTACGCAACTGAACACGAAGCTGGAGCGCATCCTTTCAGCTTCCTACGGTGTTGACCTTGAAGCTAGTCTGGACCATGCCGGATAGCCTAGCTATAATGTTAATGTTTTGGTCCTTTGAGTGCAAGCGCCGAGTGAATGGACAGCAGGGGAAAACCGGGATGTTGCACGCATAGTTTTCAACACGCATGCTCTCGGATCGAATGATTGCCATCTTGCAACGACCATAATGCTCCGAGGGACCTACCTGACTGATTATGGTGACCATTTGCTATGTTCCCAACCGCTCGCCCAAGCTGCACTCCCTATTTATTCGTACCCAGTTTTTCTCCATTGCTCCTCTTGTCCGTCGACTGCAGAGCAGCTGCCACGTGTCTCAAGCACTTCCTTCATACATTTTCTATCCATAATCTAATATATTTAGATGTATGTACACCAGTGTATTGGAGTTGGAGTTGTTGGAGTTGGAATGACTCCGGAATGACTCCGCCATTTTTGCTCAGAGGAGTTGGAGTTGGAGTCACTCCAGGATCGTCCAGCAGGAATTGGAGTGACTCCTATTTTAGCAAAGGAATTGGAATTAAGGAGTTAAATTTCATGCCAATTCCAGGTACATTTTTCCCCATTTACTGCGCATAATAATTGGTTATCGGTAGTGTTTAAATGTGTGGCAGAGGCATCAATTTGGTAACATTTATGGAACCAGGCTTGACCCGACCCTGACACGTCTGAAATTGAAGACAAGGTTTGGACCGGCGTGCGTACGTGCGCCGGTACAGGAGCACGGTATCACTGGACAGTGATATGCTGCATGGTAAACATTGAGTCTAAAATGAGTTTTGTCCCCTGGCCAAACGAGATTCCGCCGCGGCTGCTTAGTTGGCGTATACACTTTGTGTCAAATTCAACTTGACAGCAGCTCGCGATCCCACTGCAAACGGCCCCACCATCCCTAATGTGGTACCCCTGGCTTGGGAATCATTATTATTATTATTGGGACTTTAGGGCGCGAAAACCCGTTTCGGCTATTATGCTGCCGTGGGAATCACTGGTTCGCACCAAATACACTTCCGGCCACCACCGACGTTCGGATTTTCCGGCTCTGCGCGAGCGCACGAGGGCGCCAGATGCCGCTGTTGTCATGGCAACCAGTAGTGGCGTGCGGGTGGCGTGTGCGTGCATGACAGCGGCGAGGGCGAGACAGTGCGGGATTTGTGTGCGGTGTGTGAAGATGTCTGGCTACGGGAAGAAGACCCGTAGCCAGACCCGTGCGGTGTGTGAAGATGTCTTTGGACGCCTTTTTTAAGACAGCCTCAGACTCAGAAGATGTCCATGTGGACGATCCTGATCCCTGCCTTCCTTCGGCCGTAACCCAGGGTGTAAATGAGGCGGGTGGCGGCCCAAGTTCTGCCCTGACGCCATCAGTATCAGTATTGGATGCTTTCTTCACCGGACGGCATGTGGAGGGCGAAATCGTCACCTATACCTGCAAATTGTGGCACGCCGCTATCCGAGGGAAGATATCAGTGAGTTCCAATTTTAAGCGTCATCTGCGCCGAAAACATACATCTCAGCTGGCGGCCCATGAAAAGTTGTATGATAAAAAGGGCGCCGCAGCCGGGGCGCACAAAATGTTCCAAGGAAGCGCAGTTAGACGAAGCCATCGTCACACTTATCTGCTGTGACCAGCTGCCAATAACTCAGGTCACATCATCCGCTTTCAAGAACCTGCTCCAGGTAAGGCATGGGCAAACATATACCAGAATAAAAAGCCGGGATCGGATCCATCGATCCCTTTATTGTCGACTTTTGGGATCCTGGATAATTTGTGTTTCTCGAAGGATCTTCTGAGATGTGGGATCTTTTTAACTCGTCGAGGGATCTTGGATCTTTTAAAAAGTATGTCTATATTTTGCGACCTTGATCTTTTTTGTACGATCCTAATCCTGGTACATGTCTGATCATGGGTCATGGGTTGGATGCAGGGCGTCCTATAAGGATTTTTAAATTTTCACGGGGGGTTTCACCCCGGTGTATCTAATATATGTAAGTTTTGTGAAGGGCCAGGATGTCATTTGTCTAACAGGTGACCATGCTCTTAACCAGCTTCAGCTTCCGGGGGGAGAGGTGCACTCTAACTTTTCGCGTCCTACTATGATATATCACCAGCATATTTTTATCTCACTTGAAAACCCCTTTCACTGGGGGATTTCCAGTTACACTGGGGAATTTCGTGACACTTGGGAGGATTTTCCCCCATTTAACATCTTAGCGGAGGCCCTGGTTTGATGTATTTCATGGAACGTTTGCATTCTTGAAGCTTCGTATGGGCCCTAGTCAGGCGCGCACCCAGGATTTTTCCATGGGGGGGGGGGCGGACCGAAAAGGGCACTTGGCCGGCTCCAAAAGGGCACTTGACCGGCTCCAAAAGGGCACTTTGCGGCCCGGGGCACACTGGAAGGTTTGCTGACCGGGGGGGGGGGGGGGTGAATTTTCCATGGGACACGTTATATGTTATAGCACCGAACCCTTGTATTTACAATAATATTTCCAAAAACATGCAGCCTGCTCACAATTCCTCCGTCACAATCCCTCCGTCACAATTCCTCCGTCACAATTCGCTGCATTTGTTGCAGGCAACTGGGGGTGCCCGATTATGAATCATGGAACCTCAAAAGGGCCCACAGAGGCTTCACTTAAGGGACAGTTGCCCTGATTGCCCCTCCCCAGCACCAAGTCCTTGATATCAGTGCAACTAGGTAGGTACCTCCCTACTTATTGTAGCCTGCAGTTAATCTGTCCTACTGAAAGGTAACCAGAATAGAGGTAGGTGGGAAACTAGGCTCTGGAGCATTCACAGCCTTTAAAAGTGCTATCTCGAACCAAGGCTGTTTCATAATAGGTTCAGGTAGATAGCTACAGGTACGCAGGTAGGTACTTTTTTCTAAGGGGCCTGAGCTACTGCTATCCAGATACCTGAGGAGGGTTATGCATGCGCAGACTGAAGAAGGTACATGAGCTTGAGACATAACAGCCCAGTGATTTATAGTTTCAGGGTGGTGTAGGTACCTATAAACATAAAGTGCAAATTTATGCCATCGTGCTTAACATCGTGCTTGTGCCCGCCTCAGCCTTGAATGGAGCTTCAGGCCGCTACAATTTTGGCGCGTAAATTGACTGAATACAATTTTTAATAAGAAACCCATGTTCGGCCAGGGAAAACGCGCAGGAAAGTCCAGCTGTTCACTGATGGAACACTGAAAAGTGAGATTTAAGCAAGGATTTTTTGGGAGGCTGATACATTTTTTACGCCGAACCTAGGGGTAGGCGGGGTAGGTGTGTATCGTTCGATCGTTTGGGCCAAGGCCGATGGGCACTTTTGCGCCCAAACCCAAAAGGGCACTTTCTGCCGAGGGACACTTCTCGATCTCGACCTAGGGAGAGGAAGCCGGGCCCCCTGGGCACCACACACCGGTGCGCCTATAGGCACAGGCCACAGGATAGGGCACAGGGCAGGGCACAGAGCAGGGCTCAAGGCAGGGCACAGGGCAGGGCAGAGTTCACGGTACAGCACAGGGCAGGGCACAGGGCACTTTTAGATCAAAAGGGAACTTTTAGATCAAAAGGGCACCTAATTGGGACAGGCATAGGACAGGAAAGGGCACAGGGGAATGTCATTTTTAGGCCAAAAGGGCAGTTTTGGGCCCAAAGGGCACCTTTGGCACAGGCGGGGCACATCAGGCAGGTGATTTTGGGCTAAATTTGGAACATTCCGGCCAAGAGGGCACTTTTCGGTCAAAAGGGCACTTTGGTCTCATGGGGGGGCGGGCCCTGGCCCCCCTCCGGTGCGCCTATGGCCCTAGTGGAGTTTTTTTTTCTCACGAATATGGTATGAGCGTTGATGTGCCCTAAAATACACAATTTCTACTTAGGACTCAGTTTTCTAGCCATGCTTAACTGCAAAAAAAACGCGAATTACGCATTGAAAAACAGTACTGGTAAAGTATTTATTTAACACGCGCACGTCCGGGGGGCAGATATCTTGCCGACCCTGCGGGTTTTCCTAATTTTCCGCCATACTAACTTGATTAGCAACGCCAAACCTCGTATGGCTGCTCATCAGTCTTTTCCGCATATCCTCAGAAATTTTTGCCCCTGGGTCATCTCAGGTCAGGTTACCAGGTCAGGCGAAGTGACCCAACATCCCTCGGAGTTCCAGGTGTTGCCACTGTCAGTGTTGGTCCGATCAAGATGAAACTTATAGGGTGTCATAAGGTCATCAGGGACTACAATCGTAATACCATATAATTTTATTATCAGTGACCTAAGGTCAGGTCAGAATTGTGGCCACCACATTATAAACCTATGGAGGAAAACAAAACCTGTATAATTTCGCAGAAAGTGGTCCAATTTGATTTATATTGCCCATGTCACTGAGTTTTGGGTCACTTTCAACCATCGAACTCAATGTTTAGACCGGTGACCTTGACTAGGTCACCAAAGACCAATTAGGGTCACGTAAGCATTTCCCTCAATAACGTTTTACAGAATTGAGGTACAAACACGATTCTACTTCCATTATGATTGTCTGATCGGGACGCGTCGAATGATATGCAACATGACCTGGTTAGGTCAATATTTGACCTTGACCAGAGGTCAAGGTCAAATGTTGATCTAACTGGGTCATGTGATATATCATTCAAAGCGTCTCAACGAGACAATCACAATGGTGCAGGTTTCATTGCTCTATCTTTATTTACTCAAATGTTATTCGCCAAAACCCACCCCATCCCGTAGTAGCCCATTTGACCTTCTTTGACCTCTGGTGCCCTTAATATTTGTCAGAGCGGAAAATGACCGAAATACTTTCGATAGAGCGTGTCACAAGCTATCCAACGCCGTTTTCTATTTGTCGCTACCTAACATAGTTCTGGAGATCTTAGGGGGCAGACATCTGCCCCCCGGACCGGCGAAGTTGGCGCGGACCGCCGGACGTGCGCGTGTTAAAATAAAATTTCTGTATATAACACTAGGCACGTTTTGGTACGAACTGTTTGTAGAGGTGTGCTTTAGATATATATGAAAGTAGGCTAAATATTGCCTAAGATCTGGTAGACTCCATATCCCACCACACTTGCACTGTTCTGACACTTAGCACAATAACAGTTAGAGAAACTATCAGCCGCGGCGGATTCCAATTTCGAGCGGGGGCCAAAGCAGATCTGAGAGTGTGGTGAAAGGGGGGTGTCAGCAGGTTGCGAAATGCGAGCGATAAAATTTGAGACTTCAGTCGCAGATGTGTGTGCCCGCCGAAATTTCATGTCGTTTTGACCGCAGTACGTATGCTGCCAAATTGTTACAACTTATCCTTCCTGAGAAAATTTCACAGTTTCCGATGCAAAAATTAAGGCTGACAACATGCTGGGGTTGGGGAAACTGGGAGTGGAAAAATAGGAGATCCCGGTGGGCAAAATGCATCGGTTCGCCCCCGGGACTTTTCGACCGGGGGCAGTTGCGACCCTTGCCCCCGGAATACGCCGCGGCTGGAAACTATAATATGGCGGTTAGGGCCAAAAGCTGGGGCATAGCTAGTTTGGGCTTCCAAAAATGTTATAAAAAATAAGTGTAAAAAGTTTTTAACATTTTCAACATTTCTGAACTTTGGTCATTAAATTTCCTTTCAGGTTAAATTTTGACGCCGAAAATGGATCGAACAAGCACTTTTTTAAATTCCACTATACAAAGGCATTGTTTGACGGCCTACAATTGCTTTGTTACAGGTCGCTGTCCCAGCATACAAAGTACCGTCATATGAGAAGATGACAGACACACTCATACCAAGACGAGTTGACAAGATCAAAAGGGAAATCAGTGCAGTGCTTAGGTCTGTTGATTCCGTGGGTCTGACCATGGATATATGGACAAGCCGCACATTGACAGCGTACATGGGGTTGACGGCCAGTGTAGTGACGCCGGACTTCGTGGCCAAAACGTTATATTTGGCATGCAGAGTGATCCACGGTTCGCACACGAGCGACAAAATTTGGACCGAGTACTCTGAGCTAATCGCTGAGTGGGAACTGGAGGGAAAGGTGAACCGGGTAGTAACAGACAACGCATCGAACATGCTGAAGGCATTTGCGCAGACCGTGCCAGGCTTTGACTCAACATTGGGGATGACTGGGACGAGCTAGAGCCGACCGACCACGAGGATCACGATGTGTCCGGTCTGTACTGTGATGGCGACCTCCAGATGACTGAAGGACGTCACACTGCAGTCGGGTTGTGCATGTCACACGCTACAACTGTGTGTGAAGGACGGCCTGAAGCGGGAAGTGGACTCGGTGGTGGATAACGTCATCAGGAAGGCGTCCAAAATCGTCTCATCCACCAGGCACAGCGTCTCGGACGCTGAACTCCTGCTGGCAGAATCCGGAACACGGTTTAATGTCGCAAATGCGACCCGCTGGAATGCTCAGTGGAAAATGCTTCAGAAATTCCACTCTGTCGTCACCAAACATCCGTCGATCCAAAACAGATTGCAGGCATGCACGAAGGGCAACATCAAGATGACGAAGCATGAGCTGGACATGATAGGTGAGATCATTTCAATTCTGGAGCCATTCCAGGAGGCCACCGCACTGTTCGAAGCCGACGTCTGTACCAGCAGTAAAGTCATACCAGCCATCAAAAGCATGCATGGTGTCCTCAGTGAATTGGAAGACAGTGTAGTGTCAACGAAGAAGACAGTGAAGGCGCTCAGTCAGAGCGTACACAAGAGGTTTGACGGCCTGATGGACGATCCTTTGCTGGTATCCGCGGCCTTTTTGGACCCAAACTTTGGGTGCACTTGGCTGGACAGTGATGAGGAGACTCAAATCAGGAGCGTGTGCAAGCGGACTGTGAAGAAGGTGGTGGAGACTGCCTCGCCCTCGACATGCGAAGACGAAGAAGTGGCGAACACATCAGAACGAGAGGGGCCCTGGCCTGTTCTCATACTTGAAACGAAAGCGTAAGAGCACACCGATGACCACGTGCCGCAATGACCAGGTGGACGACGAGATGGACCGATATGTAAGAGAGGCGGAGCGGCTGGACGGCACGTGTGACCCTTTGTCGTTCTGGAAAGATAGGCGTGATGTCTACCCCAAACTGTCAGAGGCTGCCAGGGCAATCTTCGCCCTACCGGCCTCGAGTGCGCCGGCCGAGCGTCTGTTCTCAACAGCTGGCGACATCTGCCGTGCCAGGAGAAATCGGCTAAAGCCCGCTATGCTGGAACGACTGGTGTTTGTGAAGCGTAATACCCGGTAAAACGTCATGTGTCCGTCTGCGTAGCCGAATACACGTCAGGTGGTTTCTAGAATAGTTTGTATATTTTGGGTCACTTTATAGTTATTATATCGTTGTGCATTGTGATCAGAGATGCAGCCAGGATTTTCTGAAGGAGGGTGCCAGCTATTAGTGCCGAAAGAGGAGGCCAACTTTGGATGATGGGCAGTTTCAATGGCAAAATGGTAAACTATCGGCCGTAGGGGAGGGGCCAATGTCCCCTTGGCCATCCCCGTGGCTGCACCCCTGGTTGTGATTAAAACCATGATTTTTTTCACGCCGGACAAAAACAACAGCTGCGCCAAAATCACTGGACTGGTGGCGGCTTGAGACGGCGAGTCGGGGCCCTGTCCGGCGGCAACTTCATTTGAGGGGCCAAACCTGGCCCTAGACCGTTCGCCCCCACCAATTAATCGTGGACCCGGGGACGGCACCAAATCCTTGCGAGCGAGGGCGGCGGCCGAGCCGGTCCTCGCCAACTATGGGATTTGTTACATATGAGAGACACGACACCACGGCGAGACTCCTGGGACAGACCTGGTAACCGGACACATCGCCTTGCACCTGGTAGTTGTTTCTTCGGATTTCTGACCAGGATATGGCGAGCAAATCATCCGGCGTTATACATATATTAAACATGCTGGGCTGTGTATACAATTAAAAAGGACTGAATGAAAAAGGAATTAAGGAGTTTGATTTTACTCTTTTTTCACCCGGAATTAGGGCTGTCTTATCAAAGAGGAATTAGGAGTCTGATTTTAACTCCTTTTTGGCATGACCCGGAATTTGGAGTCATTCCACTTTGTGAGGAAGAGGAGTCGGAATTGGAGTCACTCCTCATTTGGAAAAAAATAGTCTGAATGGAGTCATTCCTTTAATTTACTTCAACTCCAATACACTGATGTACACCGCATGACATTACAACCTATAAACAGTCCTGATTCACGCACCAGTCAGTCATCCCACACATTCATACCCTACACATCTCCGGCCGTCGCAGACATATGCATACTCTACACATCTATATTTTATGTACACTTTTACGCGACACATTATCCCCTCCCCAGAATTTAGCTTATTAGGTCCCCCTCCCCATTATAAGACGGGTCGCTCCTTTCAGCCGAGTGAGTCTGAAGTGAGCCGAGTCGTTGATGAGACAGTAGTAGTAATATAAATGAATTCGGTCCGGCACGGTTTGGAAGGATTTTTCATGGCAGACAGATCAAGCTCACATTGCAGATGGTGGCTGCCCTCCGGCCGTCCGTCAGTTTTCAACTCGCTTCTCCGACCAGCACTTCCACTTCACTACTACTACATCTGTTTCCGTTGCTCGATCTCTTCCCTTTTTCAATTACCTCCTTCTCTTTTCTTCTTTCGATCTCACTCTGTCTCTATCGATGATCCCTCTGCTCCGATCTCTCTGTCTGAGTCTCGATTCTCCCCCGATGATCTGAGTGTCTCCGATGTAGTCTCGTGCTGTGCGCCAGTTTTCGTCGCATTTGCGTCGCTCCACCGCTCGTGGTTCTCCCACCATTCCCTGGGCTCCTGGTAGAAAGTTCGAATGCCGATTGGTCGACAGTGTGCCATTTTAATTTTGAAATTTCCCTGCGGTCATGCCTTTCCCGATGCCGCCTGGGCCTTCGTGGCGTTCTGCTTCTGTTGGTTGCTGTTGTTTATTTTTTCGTGGAGCAGGTGGTACTCTGGAGTTCCTACGGTTTGTGAGTCACTTGCATCCGGGTCGACCGGTCTGGAGCAGGCGCAGTGAGTCAGAAAAAACATGTAAATTCGCCATAGTTCCATAGCTCGCGCCCCCGTGCTGCTCCAGATATATCACCCACCTCTGTTGTCCGCGCAGGTGCGCGATGTTCGGGTCCGGCTGATTCTTCAAAGCATGTCATGGGAAGGGCTGGTGGCCCGTGAGCTGGTCCGACGTCGCTCGACGCTGTCATCGGCCAAAAATCGACAATTTCCCGGCAAAGGAATACAAGCATCCTTACAGCATCACCGAAGTTCCGAAAACAACTGCAGAATAGCAAAATGCTTCATAGATAAATCATACACAGCAAATGCTGAATAATGCGTATTTTGAAATTGCCCAAGAGCTCTCGGTGTGTCGATTAGCTATGAAGTCATTTTTTGGAAGGAATGAATCAGAGCTTGGAGGAGGATTGCTACCTGTACGTCGGTTGGTATATATATATATATATATATATATATATATATATATATATATATATATATATATATATATGCATGTATGCATATATATACATATATATACATATACACGTACACGCACACGTCACGTACACGTACACGTACACATACACACACACACACACATATATATATATATATATATATAAAATATATATATATATATATATATATATATATATATATATATATATATATATATGGATACTCCAGGACGGAAAGTGAGAAATACATCACAATCAGCCGTGAAAGTAAGCCTTCTTACTGCTTCCTTGTCGTCTGGAGGCGATTTCTGGGGAAGATACTCCCCTTGATTTGACGTGAATAGAAACGTATACCCAGTATGTACGAATACAACATTTCAAAGTATCTATAAAAAAAAACAGTAAGATTGTACCAAAGAAACGTTAGCGAAATAATATTATCGTTTGCAAATGTTTGTGAACGTCGACTCGAACTCACTATCGAAAACCACACCAACAGGCAGAGAGAAGCTCCTTCATCGGATTCTCATCACCATCCGTGTCCGCCTGGTTCGACGGATGACCTCGGACAGACGAGTTGGCAGCGGCCGGGTGACCTCGGCCGCCAGATAAGGCGGCCGGTGGCTCCAGTCTGGCGCCCACCCCGCCCCGCCCCGTCCCTTCTCACCGAGGAAGCTCTCCTCGCTCTGGGATCGGATTGATCGCGCCAGTGCGGCCGCTCGGCTGGCGGCCAGAGGCACCTTGTATCGAGCGCTGGCCGCGGCCCGCCTCACCTGGCCGGCGTACTGCAGCCCACCGCGGCCCGCCTCACCTGGCTCGCGTGTGGCAGCTCGCCGGCTAGGTCTCACTTGGCTTCAGGGTTAAAATAATTGTTTTCGTTACGTGTGAGATGTCGAAACGAGCACAGAGGATGCCGAAATTTGGCATGGAATTAGTGTCCTTTAAAATACTTTTGGTGTCTTTCAGACTCAAATGTGAGCCAATGGTTTAGGCACTTATGATTACCTTTATCATTTGTTTTGAGATTCACAATTTAGGAAGAGCTATATTCGGGATAGGAAGAATAATATAGTTTAATACAACGAAGAATGGCTCTTAGATGCTCCTGGGTTTTAGACATTGCGTGTAAAGAAAATATACGACCTTGAATATACCAGGAGGTGCTGAGTTGGCATCAAAAGTAACGATAAAGCTTATACTTTATTACTCAACGTTTCGGCCAGGGGCCATAATCAGGAGTGATGAAAAAAGCTCAAGCTTAAAAAGTTGAAAAAAAGCACACGGGAAAAAAACGTGCAAAAAGACAAGTGGAATGCAGAAAAGCCTCCTCAGTGGTGCAGACACTCACAGAAACTCCAAACCAGAAACAAACTATGTCAAGAAAGAATCCTCTGAGGAAGCCCGAGCCGATGGTCCATATACATATCGATGCATACACTCACGCACATATATGGACATATAGCCAATATAACGCGTAATACATACTATATATAATTTATGTTTATGTAATTTTATGTGATATACCAAGACGTCGTTTGCGTGTTTAGTTGCGGCCGTAGATTACGTATATGTAGAGATTCGAGGACCTTCAGATCAGCGTTGTCCCTGGCTATTGCTAGAATTTCTACTTTGAAGTTTGTGTTAGTGTCGCTGTGTAAATACTACTTGGAGAAGGATGTCAATACTACTTGGAGAATGATGTCGATTGAGTGTTCAAAAAGTGGTACATTGCACCCTATTTCACGAATAATTTATCACTGCTTGGCTTCCATATGTAAACTAACCTGGCATGTCTCATTTCGTGTGGCAGCTCGTCGGCTAGGTCTCACTTGGCTGCCATATGGCAGTTAACCTGGTATGTCTCACTTCGTTGCGATATATCAGCTGATGAACTAAGCCTTACTTCGCCGCAATATACCAGATGAGCGGTCAGGTCTTACGTCGCTATGGCACTCACTTTAACTGATCGGTTGCACCACAATTTGTTGGGAAAGGCACATGATTCATAGTTATGAGGGAAATCTGGCTTACGATTTGGCTGAACATCGACCTAGTAGACACTTTAAAATCGATTCTCCATCGCAAGTATATCATTTCGATATACATATCTTATCACGAGCGATGCTACTGAGGGACACCAGTTCGCACAACTAAATGTATATGTAACATTATGTCTATGGGCGTCGCGCAGAAAGAATAGACGCCACGTGACATTTAGTAGTGATATCCCAGTAGTCATAGGTGTAGGAAGGGGGAGGGGGGGGGGGAATTATCCACTTTTCATGAAAGTTTATCATTAATGCTATGGCGATGCATAGCACCAATGAACTTCAAAAGGGATTTTGCCCCCCGCCCCCACACACTTATTGAGACGTTTCTACGCCTCTGCCGGTAACCTTAAGCTGAGCTTATTCCCATCACTGCACACTTTCTCTATCTTTGGTATTGAACTGAGCCATGTGTAACGAAGGCGACGCAAGCACGCCTCATCTCCAATAAAGTTAACGAGTCCAGTTTTAGATCCAATACCGTGATCACCCATACGCCCCACATCCATTTTATGGAGCTCATCAACGAGATTAAGTTTCAGCCTGAAGCGATCCCCGACACAACGATGCACTTAAGACTCAGACGAACCCGTTAAAACACCGTCAAGGCATTGCTATTCAACCAACTGTTGTTTTCACAAAGTTCGGAGACGTAATTTCGACGACCCACTGATTCCTTTCATTCACGGGTTCAACAGACGAGCCATCTGAAAGGCGGCGAGATTAAACCTCTCCGCCCCGCGCCGGAGACGTTTATCTGACAGCTAATGACCCTGGTGCCTGTCTTCCACAGAGCCGGACGCCGCCCGGCGATGCTTCCGATCGCGCTGCTGGTCGTCAGCGTCACCGCCCTGGCGACTGCCACTGCTGTGGGCAGCTCAGTCTGTCCGACCGGCTGCACGTGCACAGCGCTGCCCTCCGCACCGCCAGACACAACGCCGCGCCACGTCACGTGTCGCCAGCAGAACCTGACGGCGCCGCCGCGTCTGGCAAACACCACCGAGTCGCTGGACCTGTCCGCCAACCGGCTGCGCAGCGGCCTGCTGCAGCTGGGCCAGCTGACGGCGCTGCGCAGCTTGCGGCTGGACGATAACCGGCTACAGGCGGTGCCGCGCGGCGCGCCGCTGCGCCGACTCGTACAGCTCCGGCTGCTCAACCTGGCGCGCAACCAGATCCGCATCGTGCACGCGGACGCGTTCCAGGGCCTGGTGCGGCTGCGCACGCTCGTGCTGGCCGCCAACCGGATCCGCGACATCAGGAACGGCACGTTCGCGGCGTGCGCCGGCGCGCTGGAGACGCTCGACCTCAGCGGCAACCAGCTGATGGTCGTGTCGGCCAGCTGGTTCGACCGGCTGGGCAACGTGACGCGACTCGACCTGTCCGGCAACCGGCTGCGCCGGCTGACGGACGGCGTGTTCGCCGACATGGCGCGCCTCGGCCGCCTCGACCTGGCCGGCAACCAGCTGCTGGAACTGAGCGCCGGCTCGCTGGCCGGGCCGCGCTCGCTGGCCGAACTCGATCTCGATCTCGGCGACAACCGGCTGACGTCGGTGCCGACGGCAGCACTGGCCGGCGCCACCGCGCTCGACCTGGTCCGGCTCGACGGTAACCCGCTGGCCAAGATCGGCGCGGCCGCGTTCGCCGGCCTGGCCGTGCGCGAGCTGCGGCTGACGCGGCTGCCGGCGCTGGCCGTCGTCGACGACGGCGCGTTCACCGGCTTGCCGCGGCTGCGCACGCTGCGGCTCGGCGACAACGGCGCGCTGCGCTACGTGGCGCCGCGCTTCGTGACGGCGGCGCCGCAGTTGGGCCGACTGCAGCTGCACAACACCAGTCTGGCCAGTCTGGCTGGCGACTGGCTGGACGGACGGCCGGCCAGCGCGCCGCCGCTGCTGCTCAGTCTGCACGGGGCGCCGCTGCGCTGCGACTGCGTGACCGCCTGGCTGGCGGCGGCCGACGCGCGCTGGCGCCTCGACCGTCCGGAGAGCGTGCTGTGCGCGGCGCCGGTGCCGCTCCGTGGCCGGCGCGTGGACGCGCTCGACGCGGCGGCGCTCGGCGACAGCTGCGGGCCGACCGTGGTGCCGATCGGCACCGCCGAGCGCCGCTGCAAGCTCGGCGACACGCTGACGCTCGAGTGTCGCGCCACGGGCCGGCCAGAGCCGCAGCTGGGCTGGCTGTCGCCGCGCGCCAACGCCACAGCCGACGCGTCCGCCAACTCGGGCACGCTGCGGCTGCGCAGCGTGCACACGGCCGACGCCGGCCGCTACTGGTGCACGGCGCGCAGCGCGCGCGGCACCGCCAACACGTCCGTGCTAGTACACGTGCAGCAGGTGGACATCCACCTGTTCGCGACGGGCGTGTCGTCGCGCTTCGTGACGCTCGTGTGGAACGGCACGGCGCGCAACAACTTCCCCAAGTACGAGCTTGTCTACCGGCCGGTGGGCCGCGGCGAGGACGGCGAGCCGTACCAGTCGCGCATGGTGACTCCCTTCAGCCGCAGCTACACCATCAGCGCCCTCCAGCCCGACACGCCGTACCAGTTCTGCCTCAACTACCCGGGCCGCAACGGCCGGCCGGTGCGCATCTCGTGCACGTACGAGCGCACGCGCCACGCCGGCTTCATGTCGCGCGGCATCCGGCGCGAGTGGACGGCGGCGGCGGCGGCCGTGGCCGGCGTCACGGGCCTGGTCCTGGCTGGCTTCACGCTGATGGCGGTCGGCGCGCGGCGCTACCGCAGCCGGCTGTACGACGACGTCGACAAGGAGTCGGCCAGCATCCCGCTGGAGAACTTCTACAGCCCGCTCATCAGCCAGTCGGGCAGCAGCTGACAGTCGCTGCCGGGCGGCGACCGCTGCTCGGCGCCCTGCTCGCGCCAGTGCACGCCGCGGCCGGCGCACCGCTCGCGCCGCCAGTCGACGCCGGCCACCAGCCGCGGCTCGGCCGCCTCGTCACGCCACCTGACGCCGCGGCCGGCGCCGCGCGCTCACCGCCGGCCGCAGTGCGACTGCGCCAGCCTGCGCGGCACGCCGGTGCCGATGCGCCGCCCGGCCGACGCCAGCGCCGCCGACGGAGACTCGGCGCAACTGCCGGCCGCGACGCAAGCGCCGCCGGCCGGGAGCCCACCACCGCCCGGGAGCCCGTTACAGGCCGGGAGCCCGTCACGACCGGACAGGAGCTCGCCACGACCGGACGGGAGCTCGCCACGACCGGCCGGGAGCCCGTCACGACCGGACAGGAGCTCGCCACGACCGGACGCCGAAGAAGGCATGGTGATGAGAACAGACGCGTCGGTCGCGGACACAGTAGATATTGAGACGGTGCCCATCATTGACGATCAGGAGCTCAAAAGCTAGACAGCACGCAGCCGTGGTGCACGCATTCGGCGGAGGTGTAAATGGTCAATCGACTCCAACAAGCGACACCGCCAGAACAAATCATTGCTATTCAGCGCTAACGCACCAAGTACTAGTGAGTTCATGTGTCAAACACTACGCTTAATATTTATCGCACAGGCGCTTTTTAACTACACCAGAGGTTGACTGGATTGTTTGCTGCTGTGTTGCCGTCATTACGAATTAAATGAAGGATTGCTGCAACGCTATACAGGAAGGTACTTAATAAATCTACTATTTACATAACTGTTTCGGCAGAATCGAAGGACGTGTGATTTTTAGAAAGGACGTTTTCACGGCTTTTACAAGAGAAAAAATTGCACACAGAACATCCTTCCCTGAAGAATACTTGCGAATGTACTGCTGACCAGAACTTTCCCAACCCAACCGTAGCTGTTTTACAATTCAATTGGCGTGGAAAAAGTAACCAACATGCATACAGTGTATTCATACGATTATAATATAATAGCATATTCATACCATAACACCTAGATGTCAACCATATCGCAGTCCAATCACCACGCTCGCAGCCCATGTGTGCCCCGCAAGTATTTTCCGCAGCATATATATAGCAGCCACGGGCAGAAGGTCCGCGGTCCATGGGAACCCAGGCCAGCGGTGAGGCGCTCGGGTTCTAATCGCATCGCACACGTTGCAATATCTCACCAACGACGGCAATGGTCTCGTAGAGCGCGAACATTATGCAGTTCCGGGATCGAAAACAGGCGCTGACACTGCGATCCGATTATGATGAGTGCAGAATGAAAGCGACTGCGCCGGACACAATGGTAGATGAGGGGGTTTCAGATACATTATTTACATGAATACCAGGCTTGTCCACAGAGCATTGACAGTTCTAATCCAACTGGAGGTCTCCCCCCATCTACAACAGGGCTGTTGATAACACTTCGTGAGGAACCACGTGACTCTCAGTTGGCAGTCGGCGACAGGCACAGGCTGTGCGGGTTTGACATGCTGTCTAGGGTAGCTCAAGCCAGTGACGAGATATTCAGCCGACACATTGGGCACTGACCAACCATTGAAGCACAAACCCAGTCTGTGACCCGGGACCCCTGATCAACTGGTGCTGGTACCGTCCCACCTTCAACTCAGTCGCAACTGTTTGATGCCTGATGTTGGAGTGAGCTACCAGCTACTCCACCACTCCAGATCCAACTGTACAGATCGAAGTGCAGCCGACAGCCATAGTGCACGCCGCAGGACCAGTAGCCCACCGGCACTGCGGGGTCCGGACGGTATCCCCAGGCGACTGGCACCGACACCACAGGAACTGTACAGCCCCAGCCCGGACAACTTCCGGTCCCGGTCCAGACACCAGCGAGTCCCGGGCCTGGACAGTCACCTCAGCTCCAGACGTCAATCTGCCTCAGTTCCGGACAAAAGTCCGTCCCGGTGGCGGACACCAGCGTGACCGAGCATACCGCACCCCGGCGACTGACAGACCGTCCCCGTGCATGACTGTGTGTGGGATCACCAGGACGACGAAAGCTCACTGGCCACCACACCGAGCCAAACGTCGACACTGAGAACGGATCTAGTGCGAACCCACAATGGGCACTGGCATACAGTCGACTGTAGTTAGGCCAAGAGATGGAAACCAGGCTGCAGTGCAGAAGATTGACCATAAGGCGGGCAGAACGCAAGGAAGACTTCCTATAAGATCGAATATGAAAAGCTACCTTTATGATATGCAGAAGCTGGAGCCGCATCGACGATCGCACCTCAGGAGCCGGTTGCGCGGCCAGCATACATCGACTATGTGATTATGTTGGCGGTCCGTCGCCGCACTAGCTGTCTGGCACGCAGATGGAGGAGAGCACCTGGAAGCTCTTGAAGTAGCGCTGCTCGTTCCTGGCGGCGGCGGAGCGCCAGCTGTCTCTGACGCGCCGCCATCGCACCAGGTGGTCCGTCAGCAGGGTGGTCTTGGTCGGCGCGTCATCCGCCTGCCGGCGACACGCGGTCAAGGTCACACGCTGATCGGAGCTTAGGGGCGCGTCGACTGCAGTGGTCAAGCAGCGCACACGCTGGTCAACATGACCAGGACCTGTGTGCAGCCAGACAGCCGAGTAAACACGGCATGCGAAGTGGAATCAATAGCACTTGAGCGCCTCTCATGGTTCGGTTGGCATTTCGTCTTTGCCGACCACCACCACCACCTCTCCGTGCATCACACCTTTCCACCACCACCTGCCAACTTTCGCTCCTCATGCCACCGTGACTTGCATTTATTCATTATTTAGGCTTAAGGGCGTATTAACTGCTAGCGATGATCTAGCACCGAACTGAGGCACACGGCCAGAACTTAGATACCAGAGTGATACGAGAAATAATCGCGGCTGGCGCATCACCTGAGACAGAATCGGAGCTGGCGAGCTATCCGATCCTGAGACACATAACATGATAGTTGACGTACCGCCGATCCATTATAACCTGAGCCGGCGAACCACGGTGCCCTGACACACAGCACACAGCAACTGACGAATCACATAACCCTCAGACCCAACCGGAGGAGGCGCGCACCTTGCTGGGCTGCAGCTGGTCCAGCGGGATAGGGTCGGGCGGGCATGCGTCTGGTGGCACGCGAAGGTCGATCGGGTGTCCAGAGAGCGTCAGCGGCGCCGGTTCCGGCGGCGGCAGTCTGTACACCAGACCGGAGCCCGTCTCCTCCTCTGCAGCCGGCTCGGTCGGAACATTCCTGGCGGACAAGTCAGATGTCGGCACCGTCAGACGAGCTGTGTGGTGGTCAGAGGTCGGTACCGTCAGACGAGCTGTGTAGTGGTCAGAGGTCGGTACCGTCACGAACTTGTGTAGTCAGAGGTCAGCACGTCAGAGAGCTAGTGGCAGATGTCGGCACCGTCAGACGAGCTGTGTAGTGGTCAGATGTCGGTACCGTCAGACGAGCTGTGTAGTGGTCAGGGGTCGGCACCGTCAGACGAGCTGTGGGTGGTCAGGGGTCGGCACCGTCAGACGAGCTGTGTGGTGGTCAGAGGTCGGTACCGTCAGACGAGCTGTGTAGTGGTCAGAGGTCGGTACCGTCAGGCGAGCTGTGTGGTGGTCAGAGGTCGGTACCGTCAGACGAGCTGTGTAGTGGTCAGGGGTCGGCACTGTCAGACGAGCTGTGCAGTGGTCAGGGGTCGGCACCGTCAGACGAGCTGTGTGGTGGTCAGGGGTCGGTACCGTCAGACGAGCTGTATAGTGGTCAGAGGTCGGTACCGTCAGACGAGCTGTGTAGTGGTCAGGGGTCGGCACCGTCAGACGAGCTGTGTGGTGGTCAGGGGTCGGTACCGTCAGACGAGCTGTGTAGTGGTCAGATGTCGGTACCGTCAGACGAGCTGTGTAGTGGTCAGGGGTCGGCACTGTCAGACGAGCTGTGTAGTGGTCAGGGGTCGGCACCGTCGGACGAGCTGTGTGGTGGTCAGGGGTCGGTACCGTCAGACGAGCTGTGTAGTGGTCAGAGGTCGGTACCGTCAGGCGAGCTGTGTGGTGGTCAGAGGTCGGTACCGTCAGACGAGCTGTGTAGTGGTCAGAGGTCGGTACCGTCAGACGAGCTGTGTAGTGGTTAGAGGTCGGCACCGTCAGACGAGCTGTGTGGTGGTCAGAGGTCGGTACCGTCAGACGAGCTGTGTAGTGGTCAGGGGTCGGCACTGTCAGACGAGCTGTGCAGTGGTCAGGGGTCGGCACCGTCAGACGAGCTGTGTGGTGGTCAGGGGTCGGTACCGTCAGACGAGCTGTATAGTGGTCAGAGGTCGGTACCGTCAGACGAGCTGTGTGGTGGTCAGGGGTCGGTACCGTCAGACGAGCTGTGTAGAGGTCAGAGGTCGGCACCGTCAGACGAGCTGTGTAGTGGTCAGGGGTCGGCACTGTCAGACGAGCTGTGTAGTGGTTAGAGGTCGGCACTGTCAGACGAGCTGCGTAGAGGTCAGGGGTCGGCACTGTCAGACGAGCTGTGTAGTGGTCAGAGGTCGAGGTCGGTACTGCCAGACGGACCGTGGGATGGAGAACACTGAGACGTTGATTGGCAGTGTTATTTTTATTAATACAGTGGAGAGGACTAGATGAGACAAATTATTTTTCGAAAATCGACAAAGTGCCGAGTAGAAGTAAGATGCAAGAAATATCAACAGCTAACGAACCTCGTATAGCGGTGCCGCCAACACCAAACTGAAGACCATACTGTTAACAATGATCGGAGGCAGAGCAGTCCAAACACAACTCACACGCAGTCCACATACTTCACATGGAGTTCGAACGATCTTCCACAATGTGTTGGTTTTGCAATTCAATTCTGGAGTTTCAGGACACTGTTGATGAGCGATGCATAGCGTGCGCCAACCCGCTTGCTTCCTCAAAGCACAGCTAGCACAGATACGTGCTAGCTGTACACTTGAGCCTGAACACTTGATCACACAGCAATTAATTGTCAAACAGCACCATATTCTCACAAAATATAATTTTCTGGAAATAATAATGCTCTGGATGCCAAAAAATATCGGAAAAGCATATTTTCCAACACCAGTGTAGGTCCATCAGCACTGACTTGGGCGTGGCCAGGCTGGTGTTGGCCGGGTCGTTGGCCATCCAGGCGCGGCAGACCGGGTAGAGCGGAGCGCTGGGGCCGAACTGCGCCAGGTTGACGCTGCGGTCGAACAGCTTCATCACGTACGTGTCGTGGTAGCTGCCCACGGGCACCTCCTTCCGCCGGCGACGCTTCACACCGCGGCTGGGCGACGACACGTCTCTGCAACGGCACGTCACGCCTGTGTAACGGCACGTCACGCCTGTGTAACGGCTCGTCCGGCCTGTGTAACGGCTCGTCAGGCCTGTGTAACGGCTCGTCACGCCTGTGTAACGGCTCGTCACGCCTGTGTAACGGCTCGTCACGCCTGTGTAACGGCTCGTCACGCCTGTGTAACGGCTCGTCACGCCTGTGTAACGGCACGTCACGCAGAGCAGCAGCACAAACAGGCTGCTTCTAGGCTTCGTCATCCAAGACAGCATCATCTTCGGAAAAAATACTATCTCCTGTTTCTTTTTGCTGTACTTTTGAATACTGCTGCTTCACAGTGACAACACGCTTTCTCCTCCTTAATACAATGATTAAATACCACTGCACAGCACAACAGGAAGTTTCGATGTCAGGAGAAAACAAATAGGTGGATGGTCCCAATTTTCCTCTCCACATCCAGGATTTCAGAGTATAAATCCAATGTGGAACCCTTTGTAACGACAATTCGGGTCTCGATATTATGTATTTTGTTAGCGGAGGGGGGGGGGGAGCTAGTCCTCCCCCCACTGTTCGGTCGGCATCCACTCTGACTGGAGAGAAGCCTCTCTGACTGGAAGAAAGTGCCCCAACCAGAGCGCTCAAGTGCACCCCCTGCAATTTTTGACCGCAAGCGCCCCAATGAGTACAAAGGGCATCCTCCAGCATGCTCGGGTGCACCCTCACCCACAAATGTTCACAGTCAGTGGTGCCTTTCAAGACAAGCTGGTGTCCACGCACTTTTACCGCCGCTCTTTCACCCCTGCACAAAGGTACGTAAATTCCCAGCATGGGCAGTGTAGTGTAGCAGCTACTGCAGTTACATGGTATTCTCAATTAAAAAAAACATATTGGCATACCTGGCAACACTATGACTCAGTTTTAAAACAGAAAGTAATGTTTCTTAAAACTATCTCTGGTAAAGAGCACTAACACACAGGTGCCAAATGATCATCATTAATCAACCATTCAGATTGATGAGCTTATTATAGCATTTCACCACACTTACTGGGTAAATTCCCGGAAACAGCTGGCCGTTTTCCCCAAATCATTCTAAAAATTACGCACGAAATTTCAGCGAGAACGGTAAATTTACACATCATTACTTGGATGAATACCATTGATCATCTTCAAACTTGGCTTTGAGTCTCAGTAACGAAGAGTGTAATATCATTAAGAAAAAGAACACGATACTAACAGCCTAACAACAATGGATGGAAGTGGAACAATATTTATCATCACCGAAAATAAAAAAGCAGTGCAATGCTAAAAAAATCACGTTCTCTTTAAATAATTGTGTACACTTCGTCTCAAAGAGCATGGTCTCCAAACGATAAGCCCCAGAAAATCAAGCTCTGATTCTGAGATTGACTTGGATAAGCAGCACCCGTTTTATGCTGTTGCATGATCACGAGACCCACTCCATAGCACCTAGGAGCCTCCTTTTTCCCACTTGGCATGATTTGACATATACTTTGAGTTTAGAGGCGCTTCGACAACCAGTGGTATGGTTTGCTTTGAGTGAGGGAAAATATGTTGCTTCGAGAATCTCGATTCTCAAGAATTCCAACGGACACGTATATCTGGTCAAAAAGGGTCACAACGTAGGACCAAAACGTTGGGGCTACTCCCACCAGGTGTCACAAACTGTGCACTACAATGTTACGTTGTCGAAGATCAAAGCACCAGTGATTCGCGCTGAATATTGTCCATTTTCAGACGAAAACTATGATCCCAAATGTTTTGGTCAGGTAACGATGGGCATGTTCGCAAAGACCAGAAATAACTCATGAAAACAAAATCCCACACAAATCCAAACTAGCAATTGAGCGCTTCATTCCCCACATGCACACACCCTGTAGAGGAGCCCTCGTCACAAGCAGGCAGCATGCAAAGTGCACGCCCAGCACAAATCACGTCACACCACAACTGGCCTAATCAGCCAGCGCCACGATCGGCTAGCAACCAATCAATCGGTGCGCCACTGACTGGATATCGATCAGATTGTTGTCGTCGTCCGAGCTGTCCCACTCTGAGTCACGCTTGCGGGGTGTTCCGGCCGCCTTGAGAGCACCCTGCAGCTGGTCTCGTGCCTCACTGATGGCGTCCATGGTGCCGAGCACGCCTGTCACCTGAAACTGCATAGTGGCGGTCTGACCGATATGACAATGCATGGCATGTACAGGTGAACTGTTGACAGCATGCAAAAAGCAGTGCATGTTGTGCTTGGAAACATAGAAATGCATCAGGTCTTCATACATGTCACAATCTGTTCGCGCACCACCTTACCTAGTGAAGCCTTGAAAAGGGAAATTTAACGCCTATTTTCAGCGAATTATTCCGAGAACAATCCGCGTCCAACGTTTCCTCAGTGTGGTGCATTCAGCTTGCCAGATGTGTGATTGATCGACTGTCACGATCACACGATGACGATGGTCAGTGTGAGATACTGATTTATCATGTGTCTATGGGGGTCTAAAGCCTGCTGAGGTGTTCACAATTTTTAATAATGAGGTGTGTTAGCTTGCAACAGTAAATTAGGTACACTGCTAAGAATAATATCGACATGCATTGCTTAGGATAACCAAATCCATATGATAAAAGAACACAAAGTGTGTAATG
Organism: Ashinkailepas kermadecensis; assembly: GCA_034440615.1. Taxonomy (NCBI): domain Eukaryota; kingdom Metazoa; phylum Arthropoda; class Thecostraca; family Neolepadidae; genus Ashinkailepas; species Ashinkailepas kermadecensis. The sequence goes on along the minus strand of JAOTOM010002814.1, from coordinate 45,268 downwards.
TTAATATTTTGACACTAAGCCCAAGAACATGAAATCGAATTAGTTGTTGTTATTGGGGTTTAAGGGCGCATCAACTGAATAGATTATACATCATCCATTAATTATTTGCCATTTGCCATCACTGTAACAAGTTGCTAGTGCATGCAATGCTATAATATTTGGACTGCCACCCTCATCAGAAGCAATAGAACACAACACTTCGACCAGTTCCTTCTCCAGGCATCTGATCGAGCAATCCACGCTCTGGTGGGGATGGGGGTGGAGGCACAGATTGGTCAACATTTCTGTTGAATATTTCGGCCTTCCGGTGCTGGTGAGATTCTAGCAGGCATTTGGGTACAAATCTGGTATATTACAAACTGCTCTAAATATTGCAATTAGCACTACAGCTATGATTAGTAACTGTGTGCTAGGTATGTATTTTATTTAAATCTGCTATATCAGACTGCATACACAGCCATATCAGACTGTATATACTTGGCCTGCTGATGGGATTAGTGACAAGAGTTGCATGTGACCCTATTTAATTTTCCAGTCAGGTTCCAACTCTCAGCTATCCCATCCATCCTCAGCTATTTTAGCTTACTTTTCAGTTTTTAGGCAAAATACTACCAAAGAGGCAGCCATGAGTTGGGTAGCATATAATGGTAATAATGTCCAATTTCAATGACAAAAGCCTGACCAAGTATGTTTTATATTTGTCCCAAGAATATCAGGCACAAATTTCACAACTTCAATGAAATCAATTCAGGATAGACAAGTCCAGGTGAATGACAGCTATGCACCAACAGGCTTTGAGTCAAAAGGTGATTGATCATGGAATGGACTGCCTGGTAATGAGTAGGGAACTCATCAAATGTATCTAGGAATCAGGTGAATGAATTCCTTAGGTCTGAAAATCATTTTTTATTCCAACCTCTCCAATAGTGAGATAGGAAGTGGTGGAAAATAGAGTAACATTGATGCCATTTTTTTCCCATTTCTGGCCCAATATAAACAGATGGGAAGTATCAATGTGTTTCTCTATATCATGAACAAGATATTCAATACTCATCCCTGTTGCAAACAGGCAGTTTCTGGTTAATCCCATATTAAACAGATCAATTCTGCACACATGTGATGATGGCATCCTTCACAGCTTTGATAGGTGGTTGGAATAAGCAGAATCTCAGGTAGTCACAGCTAACAGGAGTTGAATAAACAGCATGTTCTGGCTGTAATGCTATTATATTGCATTGTGTTATTTATTTATACTGTTAGCTTCTCTTGTGTTATATTAGGCTTGGTTAGGCTAGGTTTTGAAGTTATTTATTATTGTTATGCAATTATTGCTTCTGAAGTCAGCAACCACAGCAGAATCTTCCAATTAGAGATAGAAGCTTCAATAAGAAATGCATTACAAGAGTAAAACCAAAAATATATTTGCTGTGTGGCAGCTGTGACAGGTATTATTACAGATCAAAGCAACTTTTCATTATTTGGAATTTGTATTCTTGAATACCATGTGTTTTAATGTGATTAGGACAATGTGACCACTCATTTTCTGCTCTCATAAAATACCATTCACATTAATATCACAACACATTTCCTCTGTACCATACCTATCACATCATGAATTATATTGCTTTATATTATAACACCTTGTATCATTGTACACTATCATATAAATTGCCTGACATAGGACCTACTATTATTTATGTATGCAAGCAAGGAGGAAAATACTTGAATAAAGCTTAATCATGCAATCAATGTCAATCTTAATCTCTGGAGCCAAGAGGAGAGATAAACAGATGGCAGGCATGATGCTAATTTCCACAAAGTTTGCTTGGTTGGTTATTTGAGATTCAGGCACATCAACCGAGTTGGTCATGCAGCACCCAAGAAGTTTGGGGGAAAGTGGCCCTTCATCCCCTACTGTTGCAACACTCATTATTATGGCTGAGCTATCACAACAGGGTTTGATCCAGGGATTGTCATGGGGGAACTTCTCTGGGGGAGAGGGGAGCATTCTTTGGAGGCATGCCACTGTAAAAGTACCTGTAGGGTGCCTCTTGTAGGAAAATTCAAGGTTGCAGTAAGCCTTCCTGGGGGGCTTTAATACTCCAAGATCAAAAACCTGATGTTTCTGCCTTAATTCAACATTTATTTTTGAGAATGAATGCTCGCAAACCCATGCATCCGCAGCCAAGACAGGAAGGTCCTTGGGATGCTATTATTTTCCTTTAAATATATTTGAAGACGTCATGGCCAAAAAATTTGTTTCGGACGATTCTGGTTTTCCAGCTAGGTTAGGTTAGATTATAATATGACATAATATATTTTATATTATGCTGTTATCTGCCATTCTTACACTGCATATTGTTACTGCATATTATACTTGAGAACCAACACATCCTCAGAAGTTTAGTAGGTTGTTGTTGTTGTTGTTATTGGTTTTACGACACGTCGACCGTTGAGTCATATAGCGTCGCCAATCTCTCACGCCGATTGGTCGCGGGCGAAGAAGTTTAGTAGGTATTATTACTAAACTTGCCTATGCAGATATATACAGTGTGACCGGACATGAGGACGTGAAAGTTGGCCGTGTTCTGCTTATGGTCAAGAGTTCAAAAATTACATGTGAATAAATAAATAAAAAAAAATACAATAACCTAACCTAACCTAACATAGACTACGATAACGTAGCATAATATATCAAATATATTATATCATAATATAATGTAACCTAACCTAGCTGGGAAACCAGAATCGTCCGAGACAGATTTTTTGGCCATGACGTCATCAAACATGAAAAATAAAATAATCCAGCATCGCAAGGAACTTCCGGCGTTGGCTGCGGATGCGTTGGGTTGCGAGTATTCATTCTCGGAAATAAATGTCAAATTAAGGCAGAAACATAAGGTTTTTGATGTCAGAGTATTAAATTGAGTGCATGAAGTGTTGTATTTCTTCTTTATCACGTCTGTGACACACCAGGTACAGACAATTATATGCAATGTGCTATATTTGCAGTGAAGATTATGATCGTGTATTTGTTTGCCAACTGAAAAGTAATAATTTGTAGAGAAAATGAGAGGTCCATCGCAATTTTTACGTTAAAATAGTGTTTATTACTGCCAAAAATCGCATTTTACCTAGATTGTAATATATACCACCTTTTCCTCTTAGAGTAGGTACCTACCTAAGTATTCTAGCTGAAACTCCAGGGGGTGGGGGTGCACTCAAGCCTTCCAGAGGGGTGCCTTTTCCTCTCATGGTCCATTATCTCTACATGGTCGCTATACCCAGTAGGTAGATACCTACCTACCTACTACCTATGTGTATGGTTGTAACAATCTGCCTAGGTCCTGAGGTACCTACTAGACTGCAAAGTATGGCACCTTCGACGAGATCTTGTCGGTGGGGAGCGGGCGGCAAGTGGTGCGGCGATTCAGAATGGTGCGGGGACGGGCAGGGACGGGAACCTGGTACGGGTGGCGGGTCGATAATCCACCAACAATTCCCACACCACTTCGAAGACCACGAAAAACAAAAATCACAATATGAGAAAACCGCAAAAATAGACAGAGTGCGCAATATTTGTCCAAGTTGCTAACTGCCAAATTTGTTTAGAGCACAAAAAATCTCCTGCTGCCAAATCCAGTTCAGTGGACAGTGTTCTCGGAATTTTGCTCGCATTTGGAATATCTGGGAAAATAACTTCATAGAAGGTATAAAAGTTAGTGGCTAGCATAACTTTAAGTACATTTGCTTATTACGGACATTCCATGCTGACCATAGCATGGATCAAGGCGATATATACCGCATGGATCATGTACGCCTGGATTGGAAACTCCGCGTCGGCGCCTTTGATCTGCGCGTATCAGCGGCATCAACCTGCCACCTAGCGGAGGGTAAGTAAAAACACGGAAACGCGGCCAGTTTTAGGCCGTGCGACTATGGGAGTTCGTGGTACGCAGTTCGTATTAATTTTTTTATCCAATTGATTCAGCCACCCCAGGAGGATTGGATCTGCCTTTCGTGATACAGAATTGATCAAGGAACCTTACCATTCTTTCCTTATTGATTTATTACACTCCGTTCCAAAGTTATCGTGATGCGAAGTGAATGCATCTGTGAGAGGGAGCCCATTTCGACGAAAGGATCGGCCCACCGATGTTTATTTCTTAAAAGTATCGGAGGGGCAAAGTACATGAAAGCAATAGGCAGACCAAAATGAATAGGGGGTCACATTCCATAGGCTCCCATGTTAGAAGTTGAAATGATTGCGGGTGGGGGAAGCAAGCATTGAGGGGGCAGTTTCACTCTCAAAGATAAGAATAGACGGTTCTCCTTTCGCCCCCACCCTCCTTGCTCTCTAGATATGTGGCTTATATTTTCAGGTGGAGTGGTTTACACAACTGAATGGGTGAGTACAGACTTCGGCGTACCAACCAATCCGCAAAGAGGATTGAGCGGAAGTTCCATGGAGGGTACAAGCCCCCCTCCCCCTACACCATACCACTGACAAATTTATGATTTTGCCAAGGAGACGTCATTTCTCCAGAGGGGCGGCTCTTTGTCCAGAACATTTGGACGGGGTACACTCCGATCTCCCAGAGAGGCACCATTTGTTTTTGTCTGAGGAGTGCCTTTCGCCGAAAAATTCGCGGCGTGCGTTCGGACTCTCAGAGGACTGTCGTTCCCAGGCCGAGGAGCGCGTTGCGCTGAGAAATTCGAGGGAGGGGATACACTGGATCCTCCAAGAGAGGCGTCCTTCGGGTCATAAGGGGCGCAACTTTCACTTCCTTCCCTTGGATCAGCCCTTGCAACATACCCTAGCTGGCAACACCACTACCTCTCGCCGATTCGCTACCACTTGTCAGTCGTTCGACTCAGGGGTGTTGTTTTATACACCTTTGAGGGGAACTGCCACCTCAATGTTTGCTTAACCCACCCCCGCAATTATTTCAACTTCTAACATGGGAGCCAATGGAATGTGCCCCCCCCCCCCAATTAATTTTGGTCTGCCCATTGCCTTCATGTACTTTGCCCCGTCCAATCATTTCAAGATCAAGATAAAGATTCAAGATAAAGATCATCAAGATATCAACATCGGTGGGCCGACCCTTGGGGCGAGGAGGGCTCCCTCTCACAAATTTATTCACTTCGCACCACGACAACTTCTGAACGGAGCGTAATAAATCAATAAGGAAAGAACTGTAAGGTTCCTTGATCAATTCAGTATCATGAAAGGGTGATGCAATCTTCCTGGGATGGCTGAATCAAGTGGAAAAAATCAAATACGAAATGCGTACCCCCATAGGCGCACGGCCTAAAACCGGCCGCGATTCCGTGTTTTTACTTACCCTCAGCTGAGTGGGCCGATACGCAAACAGCTGTTGGTTTCCAATCCAGGCGTACATGATCCATGACCATAGTACATAAATGGTCCGTTATTCGACGTACGAACTTATATTGTGCATACAAATGAATTTTTAATTCGCATAGTTTTCACTTGAACATTTTACATTTGTGGTTCTAAAAACTGATATACCACATCCGTTGCTCTTTCATCAGCGTTGCAACAAGGTACGACATTGACCTTGGTATCTAGCTGACTACTGAAGAATTGACCTTGATATAAAATTGTTATTATAGAGGTCAATGAGGTACGATCGTGCCAGATCTCGTGGGCATTCGACAAATATGGTACGCAGGCAAGATATCGGTTTCAGGCGATACCCCTATTGAAGTTCGGGGCACGCGTTTCGTGCTTGCCTTTTTCACATTCAACAATTTGATTCAGCAATTGAATTTGATTCAACAATTGCTGATTGTTTGCATAAGCATTTCGCGACACACAGTTGATCAAAGAATCTCACCGTTCTATCTTTATTGGTTTATGATGCTCCTTTCAGTAATTGCGGTGTGCAATGAAGGCATTCCGGGCAAATAATTCACCATGTAAAAAAGGGTCGGACAACCGGCGTTGTAGCGTAGTGGTTATTGATTTTACGACACGTCGACCGTTGAGTCATGTAGCGTCGCCAATCTCTCACGCCGATTGATCGCGGGCGAAGAGTAGCGACAGGTGAGACTCGAGCGCACAATCTTACGATTGTGAGACGGGCAACTTACCCCTAGACTATTCGTCCCTCGGCGTTGTAGCGCCACGTAGCAAGTCGATCAAAAGGCGTAGCGTCGCCAACAGGGCTGGAGATTTCTCAAGAAGCCAGGATGTTTGAGGTCCTTGTTTTCAAGGTATATTTTCAGATTGAATAAGGAAAATGGCAAATTAGCATTCGCAGGGTATCAAACCAGGGGGTCAGACCCCCGCCCCCATGACCCGCCCGGGATCTCCAGCCACGGTCGCCAAAGAGGGCGAAGGTGTGACCCTCCTTATAACTCAAAAGACACCCTTCTGGGAGGTCCGAGTGTACCTGTCTCCTTCAACGTTTTCAGCGGAAGGCCGCTGGAGGGAAACGGCGCTTCGGTCGGCTCTGGGCCGTCCGAGCACGCCCCTCATTTTTTTAAAAGCAAAAGGTACCACTCCGACCGAGAATACTATGGACCCTCCGGGTGGTTGGTCGAGTGCACACCGTCGAAATTGTCTAGACCAAGAGGCACCCCTTTGGGGACAGTTACGTAATGCGTAGCCAAGGGGAGAGGGCGAAAGGGGCAGCCGGCCCGCAAGGGCCTCAGGGCCGTGGACCTGAGGCTCTTGGAGGGCTGAAGGAGAGGGTCCCGACTCAACAGGGAGCGGCCACGAGCAGATGATGAGAGCCCGGGGCTGGGCCAACGTGAAGGGCTTTTAGGTCGACAGAGGGGCTGCGGATCGTTGGAAGGGCCCGTGGTTAACGGAGGGACCCCGTGCCGATATGAAAGGCTCCTGGGCTGACGGCGGGGACCAAGCTGAAGAAAGGGCCCCTAACATGATGGACCTGAGCTTTTGAAAAGGGGCTAGGAGCTAAGATATTCTCGAGGACCATAAATGCGGACAAAGGCAACTGGAATGTCCCCTAAAAGCAAGAGGGCCATGAGGGGCGAATAAATCCACAGTGCCAGAGAGATCTGCTTGAAGGCCTCTTAATAGGAGGGACAAATTAGGCGAGGTTCGTTTGAGCCTTCTCGCTATGATGCACAATAAACCTGGAAAAGTTTGTCAGACTGTTCCAGCAGCCACCACAACCCCAGTGGCGGCGGAGGCTCGTGTGGCACGGCCGCCACAGCGGCCACAGTCGCCATAGAGGTGACGATCGTCCAGGTAGCCATATCCGCCTCAATGGCCTGCTCGTAGCTTCCCCAGCAGCCGTGGTCGCTCCAGCGATAGCGGAAAAGACAGCCCAGCAATAGCTATCGTGATGGCCGCTACAGCGCTACCAGCTGCTTCGCCTTGGACCGGGGTGACACCGGTAAATAAAACTGCAGGATGCTGTGTGTTGGAATTGGTTGGCCTGCCATAGCTAGTCAGGTCTGTTGCTAGATCTTCCCCTGTCACCAAATCCTGAACTTATTTTTCCCGCTGGTATTCACATTTCATTTTAAGGAAGCATGAAGATGCCGAGAAGGCGCGAAAACGTGGGTCCCATCCGTATCATGCACGTTCTCCGCATCAAACGATTCACTATCTCAATGGCAATTAGAGAGGGGCCAAATAGGCACTTGGCGTCCTCCAAAACACATGGCCATTACCACACAGGCAGAGCTTGAAGTTGCCGGATAGACTTGAAGAAGAGCGATCGTGAGCTGTTGTGGATGACATTTTTCTTCGGGACAACAGTGTTTATTTACATTAAGACAACATTTCATACGGAATCAATCTGACACCCCTGCAATCGTCATTTTTCGCAGTGAATCAGAGAAAATGTTCGTAAAAACTGGCACCGCTAAATAATAATCCATGCATGCATCCATGCATTAGTCAAATGAATCACCGGCTGGATATGACTTAGTACCGGTATTTCACTCACTCCGCACGGGTTTGACTTTTTTTTCTTCAATATTTCAAAAGGCAAATTAGGCATAGACACAAATGATATGGAAAAAACGTAGATGAACTCTTGCAGACCATGGAAATATTTCAGCTTTCGAAGTTAAGGGAAAGAAACACCCTTCGGGAGAACAGAGCAAGCACACACCTCACAAAATACTAGGTTTGTTCCCATGAATCGAAGGTAAGAGACTGCCTAGCATAATACGCACGCACGTACCCACACCCACACACAAACACACATGCCCCCCCCTCCCACACACACATACACTCGCTCACTCACTCACTGACGCACGTATTCACGCAAACACTTGAATGGCTTCTAATGAATCATAAGATATTTCACAAGTAGTTGTGGTACCAAGTTCTGATCACATCAGATCCTGCTATATCCTAGGGAATGGGTCTCACGCATTGCCAACGGTTTCAGTTAAGTTAAGCATGCATCAAATGATGAGTGACGCCTTGAGCTACATCACTTATGCAATGCGTTCAATTATACCAATGATCCCTAAGCGCACGCGTACCAAAATGCATATTGTGCACCACTCGCTTTGAGGCTCAGAAAATGCCTGATGATAGGATGATACGAATTACACCACATCCCCGAGAGGTACGCAAACGAAGCACATGCCTCGCGAACAGTGGTAAATACGCCCAGCACATATACACACGCGCTCCCGCCGGCCAGTCGTGCATGCACTGATCGGGATGGGGTCAGCAGTGTACGTGTGACGCAATTAGTGCCGGTGCATGCTGTTGGCACACGCTTGTCTCGGTCACACACAGATGACATTAAGACATTTACGACGTTTCGTCTTCCCACCGTATTTTTCTGAGGCAGACTTCACCAGCCGTTGGAGCTCGGCCAGCAGAGCTGGCGACAAACTGTCGAAGCAGAGAAGCTCGCCAAGCGTAAGAATTCGTGATAAGAAGGTAGGCAAGCATCCGAGCAAGAACACCGAACCAGTTGGAAGACTAAACTGGTGAGACGAAGATAACTAGATGACAGCGGAGCTTGCAAAACGAACCTCAGTTCGGTGTATGGGTACTAAGCACCTCACACATTGCCACATCAAATAAAACAATGACCAGCAGTCTGAGTTCTTCGCCACTCTGACTAATCACGAGCGACAGCCAAGTGATGCGGACTGGCTGAAGAAGCGAAGGTGACTGGCTCTCGGAGCCGGCGACACCGAGCTGCTTAGCTGTCGGAGCTCTTGAAGCGGAGACGACTGCGAGGCCGCTGCCGCACGGAGCTGAAGCACGCCGCTGACCGCGCGGCTCGCCATAGATCCTCCGTGGAGCGGGCGCGACGCAGAGCCCGTCGCGCCGTCGGCTGACGGGGCGGCGGCGGCGGCGCCACAGTCGCCGCAGGTGGCGCCAGCGTCGGCCGGCCCGTCTCGGCCGCCAGCCCGGCCGCCAGCCGGACCGCACCGAGCGTCAGCTCGTACTCGGTGGACGGCGGCGGCGGGCGCGCGCCGATTGTGACGCGCGGCGGCGCCGACTGGGTGCGCAGGCACATCTGGCGCTGCCGATGCAGACGCAGCGCCTCCTGCTCGGCCACCACCTTGGCGCGGAACCAGTCGGCCGGCTCGGCGGCGGTGCAACCCAGCACGCGCACGCACACCAGGCTGTAGAGAGCGCGCCGGAAGTCCTTCAGGTTGTAGGCGTACAGCAGCGGGTTGAGCGCCGAGTTTGCGTGGGACAGGATGATGGTGAAGTTGGTCAGCTGCAGCGGCACGGCGCAGTCGGGGCAGAACGCCTGCCGGGCAGATTAAGCAGGTCAGCGGGGTCACTGTTGGCGCTACCCGTCAGCTGCGCAGGTTCCGTAATAGCTCACCTCTCTACCGTCTCGCTGTTCCGCTGTATCTCGTTATAAACTATCGACACGGGCTGCAGAAAACCGCGGTCCAACCGCTTACTGGCAAAGGCCACGCGATAAGTTTGCAGAGGCTAGCTGTCGGGGGAGGCGCTAATCAGCTCTTCAGCGTTTAGCATTCATTTGCGTGGGATTATAGTATTATGGATTATGGTAAATGGATTTACTCACTCGTAAATGTACTCGTAGATACTCGTAGATATTACTCGTAAATGGATTATGGTACTACGGAGCTTACATTCACGCAGTTGATCGTGTAGAGTGGGAACCAGCAGATCATGAAGAAGAGAACAATAACGGAGAGGTTTTTGGCTGCCTTCACTTCCTTCCTGGCGATCGGACCGCCGCAGGCGTTGTGGCAGCTGTTCTGGCGCGAGTGCTCAGACAGGTGTGAGAAGAACGACATACTGCGCACCTGCGATACACAGGGCCAGCGTCACAGCGCGACACACCAGGTCAAGGTCATGACATGACACAGCAGGTCCCAGTCACATGATACACCAGGTGAGAGCAATAACAGGATATGCTGGGTCAGTGTCATAACACGACACATGTACCCATTGTCACAACATAACACACCAGGCCAGCGTGACGTCGTATATCAGGTCAGGGTCGCATGTGAGCTGCCAAGCCAACGGTAAGGTGATGTGAGTGAGTCAGGAGTTCATGAGTGGAGGGTAGTCTAGCTGGTGCATGGCTCAGCCGCAGGCCAGCCGTGTGACGGCTAGTGCCACGTTTCGACGCCGCCATCCCTGTGGTAGCGATCAGCGGGGTGACGAGTAGTCATCATTGAATCTCGCACAAGTACGCCCAGACAGAGATCCGAAATGGTGGTTGTTGTCCGCTGGGCACCGTGAGGTCACCGCGGGTCACCGTGTAGACACCGTGAGGTCACCGCGAGTCACCTTGTGGACACTGTGAGGCCCTTCGAGCGAGAGTCCCACGATTAGAAGTTGAAGATTATGCAGCACTACATTGAGCATTGTGAATAATATTGCTAACATAATTTCTATAATGTTGTGCCTGCTGGCACAATAGTACTGCATCCACAATAATCATCTGGAACCTGTTGAAATGCATGCAGCTGCTTGTTAACAGTAGCTGTGCTATACAGACGGTGCATACTTGGATATATATATATATATATTTATATATATATATATAGATAGATATGTATATATATCTATATATATATATATATATATATATATATATATATATATATACTTGGATATATAATATATAATTGGATAATACATAATATATATGATATATTATATATATTTGTCGTGGAATGGGCTATATATATATATATATATATATATATATATATATATATATATATATATATATATATATATATATATATATATGGCCCATTCCACGACAAATAGAAAAGTGAACGGGCCAAAATAACACCCAATATTTAATATGTTGATGAAAATATTTATATGGGGCTATCTGATGCGCCGAATCCAGCTGTGCCATTTTTAGAAAGATCAGGCCAACCGTCAAGGAGTTATAATAGCCTCGGGCATTTTTTAAGATGTCGCCAAGCAAGGGTGTCTTTTGAGGTCTTTAACTCAATGAAGAACAATCTGAATTGTACAAAGGCATATATCGATGAACTCACAATGACCCACTGCATCGTTTGGCTATTCCGAAATTTTAGTTTACGGGATATTTTAAATCGTGGCATCGTGACTTATTTCATCTTTCGGGACAGTTACACTGCGATGTGAAAAAATGCAGAAATGAAGTACGATGTCTTATTTTTCAAAGCAAAAAAATATATAGGTGTTTGCTCCTAAAACTCTACATATCCGCTCAAAATTTGGCATGCATGGTTGTTTCTGCGCTAGTTTATCGTGGCCTGTATAAATATGTATTTAGAACAGCATATTACTGAAATACAAGGCTTTTGACGTTCGAGGCACGTGATGGGATGATAATGTTAGTCATCTGATCTTGAATGTTGTGCTGCACAAGTGTTCTAACTCGTGAGGTAAAGGGTTAAACAAAATGGCAGAAATGTCTCCAAATTGTGGTAGTAGATGATTTATGAGTTACACCTTACCATGAATTACAAGGAGAGAGAAGCATCCACAATATAGCAATCACATTCCGATAACCGAGAAGCCATTCGCACAACCATTTATTGTCTCGCGAAAATAAAAAGCTGCCAATGTAGTGAAATATCAGGAAGGGCACAACCAAAGGGTGGCACCTTGTTTCGGTGCCCAATGCTCACTGCTCATTTTCGCTGAACGTACTGCCTGTGAAGCGGGGAAATTTCGGAGGGTGTCGGACGCAGTCAAGGTGAAAGTAAAGCTATTTTATGAGTCGGACCAGATCAGCCGGATGTGTCTCGGCAAGACCGACCGTGTCACGGTGCGACAGGTTGATAAAACCAAAAGTAGAGTTCAGAAAAGGCTTGCTTTGGAAAATTTGTGTGAGATATATGATCTATACAAGCAGAACTCTGAATACCCACGCACCGGCTTCTTGACCTTTGCTGCCCTTCGTCCGAATCATTGCGTCATGGCAGACAGCAGTGGGACGTACTCGGTGTACATGTGCACTTATCATCAAAACCCAAAACTGCTCATATCCGCTCCCGGTCTTTCCGGTCTCAAATACCGTCACCTCCTCGATCACGCTGTATGTGGCACGAAAAAAAACTGTGATTGGATGATGCACAACTGTGAGGACTGTCCTGGTGAAGCGAGATGATGAACTTTCTGAAGATTATCCTCGCGAACAAATCAGGAGAAAAGAGTGAAGGTGATTTAGCTCCAGATGATGACATGGATGATGAGATTAGGTACAAACAGTGGATGAGCACGCATCGCTGTGCACTCGCAGAAATAGTCTACATGCAAGAGCAAGCATGCGCTATTTGAGCCAGCAAACCGTGAAGCTGACCAGACACCACTTTGTGGCTAACAAACAAGGTCAGCACTTCACCTTCGAAAAGGCTACTGCTAAGGAGGGCGAAGTGATTGTTTAGTACGATTTCGTTGAAAATGATTAATTTGTGGTGCAGGATGCAGCTCAAGTCTTCCACTGGGATTCGCCCCAGTGTACGGTGCACCCGTTTGTAGTGTACTGGCGTGAGGACGAGGTACTGTGCCATCTACTGCTATATATCTGACGGCACCAAGCACAACACCAGCATGGTGCATGCGTTCCTGCAACTGCTTATCCCAGAAATTCGGACCACAGTACCTGACGTTAAAAAAAATTTTTATCTCACAGACGGCAGTATGCGAATAAGCATGACTTCGTCAATGTGTGTCACCATCATACATATTTTGGAGTATCCTGTGAGTGGCTTTTTGTCACATATCATGACAAGGGCGCTTGCGACGGCATCGGGGGCACAGCAAAGCGCGCCGCGGTTCAAGAGAGCCCCAAGCGTCCGCTCAACAACCAGATGCTGACGGCGAAGGGCATGTTTGAGTATCTGTCGCACAAGCTAGCCAGCTGCATCAAATTCATATGTATATCAAAGCAGGAGGCAATGGACGTCACGACCCACCTCACCGAGCGCGTCTCGAAAGCCATGACGGTAAAGGGAACACAGGGGTACCACAAGTTCGCATCAGTGACCCACAGCACCGTAATAGTTCATGAACTGCTTACCGATGCGGGGCGTGTGTTAATGGTATTTGGGTGAAGTGAGACGTGTTAGTGTGTGCGCTGATACAGATTGTGTTGATTAATATTATCGCAGTGACAGATCATCAGTCTGAACTGAGAATCTGACAAGGTATAGGATGATCCGCAGATCTGTGAATCATTACATTGCATTGCATTATAATACTGTACTGCAACACATTATTGCATTGCATTGCATTGTGCAATTCTGTTACTGTATTGTATTACACCGATGTAGACGGCTCATGATCCAATGCGATTCATTTCATACTCAGCATGCGTCAATGGATGCGACAACGCCGAATTTGTTATCAATCAGTTCGAGATGAATGCGCTTACTCAGTCAGTGAGGTTCATCTTTTCGGTTCCAGAATGTGGGGTTTGAAACGTCAGAAGGTTGATATTACAGTTATTGGCGGTGATAAAACCTTTCCGTGTTGTCGGTGAAATATGATCGTACATTTTTGATATGCTGATATTGAGGCAGAAATGTATTGCATGAGGTGAAAGCATTTCTATTACTTTACTCCTTACAAGTGACGATGTAGGATTTCACAAATCACCCTTCGTCGCTTCTGAATTTCCAAAATAGCATTGTGACTGTCTCGAAGGTCAAACTAGGCCACGTTATCTTAGGTCACAAGCTCAAGATTTCATAAAACGCGTCAACAAAAAATTCGAAATTAACACAAGATGCAGTGGATCATGACGAGTTCAGCGATACATGACTTCGTGCAATTCGTGTCACTCTTCATTGAGTTCCAGGTTTCCAAAGACTTAGGTGACCTCTCAAAAATGTCCGATGCTATAACTCCTTAACCGTTGCTTCGATCTTTCCCGAAATGACACAGCTGGATTATAGAGACAAAATAACTCTACAAAAGTATTTTCATCGAGATATAGAGTGTAATTTGCCCGTTTAATTGTCGATTTGTCATGGAATGGGCCACCTACAACAATTCGGAGATATTTCGGCCATTTGTTTATTAACCCTTGACCTCATAACGAGTTTAGAACAATTGTGCAACACAAAACTCAAGATCAGATGACTAAAATTATCATCTCATCACGTTCCACGAACATCAAAAGGATTGTATTTCAGCAATAAACTGTTGTAAACAAATATTAAATCTGACCACGATAAACTAACGCAAAAACAACCATGCATTCCTATTTTTGAACGGATATATAGATTTGTTTGGGTAAACTTCCTTTTTTCTTTTTTTCGTTTCGAAAGATAAGATGTCGAACTTCATTTCTGCACTTTTTCAAATCGCATTGTGAGTGTCCCGATAGTTAAAGTAGGTCACGTGACCTTAGGTCACGATGTAACGATTTCAAATATCCCATAAACGATAATTTCGAAATAGCAAAAAGATGTAGTGAGTCATTGTCAGCTCACCGATGTATACTTTTGCACAATTCAGATTGTTCGTCATTGTATTAAGGACCTCTAAAGGCACCCTTCTTTAGTGACATCTCAGAAATGTCCAAGGATTGATCTCCTTGATCGTAGACCCGATCTTTCTAAAAATAGCACTGCTGGATTTGGCGCATCAGGTAACCCCATACAACTATTTTCATCAAAATATAAACTATTGTGTGGTATGCCCTTGTCGATTTGTCGTGGAATGGGCCATATATATATATATATATATATATATATATATATATATATATATATATATATATATATATATATATATATAGTATATATATATACATATATATGTATATATGCATGAGAGCGGCTTTAAGTGCCATAGAATGGGAAGAAGAATTATCCAATTTAAATGCTTGTGAAATGTGGGAAAAGTTAAAATCTTACTTGAGGAAAATTCAGATTAGACATGTCCCCCAAAAGCAAAGGCGCAAAAGAAGAGTAGGAAAGCCAGCATGGCTTACGCCAGATTTGATAAAAGCAATTAAGGCTAAGAAAGATGCATTTAGAGTATTTAAGGAAGCTTCAACTATCGTAAATCTTAGGTCGTATCAAAAAGCTAGAGACGCTGTGAAGTAGAAAACCAGAGCAGCAAAGCGAGCAAAAGAATTGGATTTGGCTAGGAACTGTAATGGGGACAGTAAAAAGTTCTTTAGTTTCTACAAGCTAAGTAAAGTTTCAAACACAATTTGTCCACTGGAAGTAAATGGGACTATATTGAGTGAGGATGGTGAGATGGTTGAGGAGCTGAGCAAGCAGTTTAAATCAGTGTTTACATTGGAAGAGTGACTAATCTGCGAACCGTATACCACAGCCCAGTGACAGGTGATCAGATAAACGATGTTGATTTCATTGATAGTGATGTTGTTTTCAATTATATCAGGAAAATAAAGCCAAACAAGGCAGCAGGACCTGATGGAATTTATGCTAGGGTATTGCGGGAAGCTGAAAAGGAACTGGCAATTCCACTTAGTATAATATTTTGTAGATAAGTTTCACAAATGAAATTCCAACAGATTGGAAAAGGGAAAATGTAGTCCCTATTTTCAAGAAAGGAGAAAGAGGGAAAGTTGAAAACTATAGGCCAGTGAGCCTCACATCCCTAGTCTGCAAGGTACTCGAATCAATTTTCAAGGATAGAATAGTAGTGTTCTGGAAGGAAACAGATTGATTCAAGATACTCAACATGGGTTTAGAAAACGGCGATCGTGTCTCACAAATCTCTTGGATTTTTTTAATTTTGCTACAGAACAATTTGATCAGGGAAATTAGGTTGATGTAGCATATCTTGACTTTAGTGAGGCCTTTGGCAGGTACCCCATAAACGGTTAATGATGCAGCTTCAGGACCATGGTATTGCAGGTAGCATCCTAAAATGGATAGAGTTGTGGCTTTCAGATAGACAGCAGAGGGTGATGCTAAATGGTACAAAGTCATCATGGCAAAATGTTCTTAGTGGAGTCCCCCAGAGGACAGTACTGGGGCCACTATTGTTCATTATGTTTGTAAATAACATCGTAAATGGCCTAAGCAGTAAGGTTTTGACATTTGCGGATGATTTGAAGGTCTTTAGGGCAATAACAGGACACAATGAGCAGGTCTTGCTGCAGAAAGACTTGACGAGCTTGTGAAGTGGTCCGAAAAATGGTAAATTTAATTTAATTTTGATAAGTGCAAAATCATGCATGTAGGTAGGCAGCATATGAAGGCTCCATACTTGATGGGTGGCCAAGTACTATCTGTGACTCAGCAGGAGAAGGACTTAGGTGTTATTTTGAACACAAAATTGGGGGCATCAGAACAAACAAAAGAAGCCAGGAAGAAGGCACTAAGAATGCTTTGGGCAATAAATAGGAATGTATCATACAAAAGTGAGGAAGTCATCAGGAAGCTTTACTGTGCATATGTCAAGCCACATTTGGAATAATGTGTCCAAGCTTGGTCCCCTAGTTATGAAAAAGATTGTTGGCTTTTAGAGAGAGTACAAAAGAGGGCAACAAAAACGGTTAATGGTATAAGCAACCTGGCGTATGAGGAAAGATTGAAGAAATTGAATATGTTTTCACTTAGATATAGAAGGCTGAGAGGAGATCTCATCGAGGTTTTTACATTTGTTCATGGTCAGGAACAGGGATATCTCAGGGAAATGTTTGAATTCAACAGAAATGATGCAATTAGAGGTCATCAATTCAAAATTAAAGTTAATCACAGCAGGACAAGGTTAAGACAGTCTTTCTTCACCAACAGGGTAGTAGAACATTGGAACCAGCTGCCAGAAACCATTGTCAGTAGCAGCACACTGAACATCATTAAAAGCAGCATAGACGCTCATTATAAGAAAAGAGGGCTTGCTTTTCGGTATTCCAGGGAGCGCTGATCAACGGATTTGGTGGACAACTGGTTCAGTGTCCAGAGTGCAACCAAGAAGGGCCCTTGTGGCTCATAGTTGCACTGATCTTTTATGTCTTTATGTATATACATATATATATATATATATATATATATATATATATATATATATATATATATATATATATGTCATTGTTCATTGCCATGCAATTAACATTATTGTCATGTTACTGTATTCCTTTTAACGGGTATCTTCAATAAAGTAGACCAAAAATAATCATCGAATGACATAGCGCAGTATTCGATTCTCTAACGTTTCGATGACACCTCTTTTTCCGAGAGTTCCTTTGGCAGGAATATTTAACCTAAAACGTTGAAAACGAAATATGTTCGACCATGATAAATACTCAGCCCTAATTATTCTGACCCTTTGATTGCCAAATTCGCACGCGGCCATGCAATGAAATTCAATGGGATATTCGATGCATTTTATGTGTAAAATAGATCGATTTTAACGGATCGCTGAAACACTCAGCATTTTCTTGTCGGCATTCTCCGAATTTTTGCTTCGGTATTTATTTATTTATTTGTTCGATCATCGACGATTAATCCGTTAATAGGCGCAGTCATGAATGCACACCTACATGCACACGGTTTTCATGTAAATCGCTGGCATCAATAGACTACCGGGTACGCACATATCCAATCACCCTTTCTCGGAACTTACAGAAAGGTGATGAAAACATCGGCGCCCGGGCATGTTATGAGATATTCATTTACTGCTCGAGGTTTTCTTACAAATAGGCCATCCCCCTACGGTACACACCCGTGCATAGGACACGCGGAAGAGGGACAGCTGCCGAACGATTCGCAAGGGCGTAGACAATGGGATTGAAGTTATCAAGAATGGCGAGTCAATCCTATCATGGCGTATACTGCGGATGTTGTGTTTGCATACAACAGCGAGTGGGCAGCAGCTTGTGAAGGAGACTGTGTGTTCAGCCACATTAATAACTTGTGCTGAACTATCTCAATTCGATCCTTGTGAACTTTGGCTGCCCTTGTCCAAATAATGCTGCAGTATTCGAGCACTGACCGGACGAAAGCTTAGTACAACGCATACACAGACGGCTGGTTGAAATATTGCAATTGAAAATTGTAGTTTTAAAAACCACCGAATTAAGAAACCGAGTGGCCTGTTTGATTTTTTTTCACGATGCTGTTGATGTGAGAAACAAACGTTAATTTATTATTTAATATGACGCCCGAGTCCCGAATGGTGTTCACATGCTAGATGGCTGTGATTTCAATTACATAGGTAGTTTCGATTGAACATTTCTTCAAGGTCATTCGAAATGATTTGCGTTTGCTGGGGTTCAAATTTAGCTTCCATTTCAAAACTATCTGCACAGCCTGTGTGATTCCTCTGGTAAGAGGACCGCATCGGGTGTACAGGTGAGTCTGCGGTAAATGTGTACATCCTCGTCGAACATCAGACATTCCGGAATGGATGGATCAGAATCAAGAATGGATATGGATGGATCGATCGGGAAGATCGTAAATAAAAATCGCAAATAGTAGAGGGGATATCAGCCCGCCTTCCGGAGTACCGGAGCAAACCGCTGTCCAGTATGAACACTTTCCGTTCACAATCACTTCGCTGCTTTCTGTCGTGCAGATAGGACGAAAACCACCTAAGTGCTGACTCAGACAAGATGTAGTACCCTGTTCAGTTGGGAGGGCTCCAGCCCCGTCCCCTCCCAACTTGCAGCTCATCCCCCCCCACCCACACTTTGCAGCCAGCCTCCCAAACTTTGGAAGTTGTAGGGAGCTGAAAATGAAATGAAAAATTCAAGCAATGCTGCATAAATGTCGAGTACGACAAACTACTCGCGTTCAACCTAGGTAGGTGTAAGATTCCCTAAAAGTTACAATGAGTGATGACGATATTCTCGCAGTTCTTCTAAGTATCCTTTAGTATTCGTGGTGACTGTCCTCTTTGATAAATATAAATAGTACAAGCAATTATTTTTATGTTTTCTCAAATCGATAATAAAACTGGTCAATTAGCACTGATCGCAATGTGGAGTTTGCTATGATGGGTACATGCTGCTTCTTTACGTACCATTTTTACTCCGTTTCAATCGACGGAAATTTGGAGTAACATATATAAATATCATAAAAACAATAATGAATTTAAGCAAAATGCGAAGCGAAAGGAGAAGAAGCCGTTTTGGCACTAAGTGGATTTTCCATATTCGGTAGTAGTTTTTCGATAAATTATTTCCTGATTATTTTGTCCCCGGATAGGCTAAGTTCATGGAAAGCTTGGAAAAGGAACATACTATTTATGAAATTAACTTTTTTTTCGAGGTGGCAAAATAAAGTGTCCTAAATCCGGGAGAAATTGGTATTGGGGATACCCTAGGTTGATTAACCCAGGGCCAAGCCCCCCCCCCCCCCGCAACTGATCTTGCGATCCTACACTCCTGGACTCAGCTATGTGAAATGAGCTCTGGGCCTGTGTAGCAAGAGAGAGTGGTTTACGCTTTGAAATGCCGCGGTGTAGATATAGTTTGTAGGCAAATATATGATGCCTATGTAGTATGGATATAGTCGGTGTAGATACAATCTGCTAAGTGCCTGCAGAAATAGAGTCACATGCTGTGCTTAGAAGTGTTGCCAGATGTGTCGGACAAGATCGCCGCGCGACGAAACCGTGTTGTGCACCTGACATGGCAGGGCCCACGTGTTTCAGCAGGCTCGTGTATACTACCCTTTCAAGGACCTTGTCGAATAATTGAATCAGGGACACCGATGTGTAATTTGCCGGATTTTAAACGCCACCTTTTGTGTGTGCATAGGGACGACGTTCGCCCGCTTTCACCTAACAGGGCAGGTACAACCTTGCATCAATGAAATGTTGCACAATTTAGTGACCGGGACAACGAGCTCATCACATCATTCATGCATATTTCCTGCAATAATGCCGTCGGGCTCACACGCCTTGTTTATAGGAATGTCATGCAGGATTGCCCGAACAGTGTCGTCGCTGCACCGAATCCTCCCTAGTGGTGGTAAATCGTGCACTGGTGCGTCTGGCAAGCTTGCCACATGAGGCTCTTTGAACTTTGTGGCAAACGTACGGTGCAGATATTGGTTCGCTCCCTGTCACAGACAACATTTACATCACCATGCACTAATATTGGCAAAAATCTTGTTCCTGCCTTTTGCATATTTTAAAAACCGACCAAACACGCTTCGGGTTTGTTTTTAACTCGTAGGCAAGCCCAATTAAGTAATCGCTATACTAGCTTGCATTTTCATATTCTCTCAACCATCATGAGTGAATTTTCTATGATAATAAATATTCGTATCATTCAGTTGGTATCATGAATAAAGTGTTTTCGTCATCAGTGTCGGATCTGGTCGCCTCGCGGCCCATCATCAACGTTTCGTTTCATTCAGTCCGGTACGACACGATCAGTGTGCCTGACAAAGGCGAAGTTGTGCAGGGTTTGCAATTATGCGACCCACATTTGAAAGGCGGATTTAGAGTCTTATGAAATCAAATACTCTTTGGTGATAACATATTGCTAACTTGTGGCGAAAGGCTGGCTACTGCATTGGCCCCATGACTATTGCGACTCCGAGAGTAAACTGTACCTATAGAACATATCACTGGCTTCGAACAGAGGAGGCGTTCGTATTTCGGTTCATCACTACAAGGTACCTTTCTTTGATTTTTGCGCAGATGAAAACTGTCACGTTAGTTGACAATGTCTTTAACCCATATCACGATATTATTCATCCTTAAAAATGTAATCGATCAGGTAGAAAATCGGAGTGATATTTAGGAAAGGCATTGCTACTAAGCAAACGTCTCCAAACGTTTTCATAGTGTTCATTCTCTTTGCCGAGAAACAGTCTCAGGGTCACGGCCACATACTTCACCTCGCACTCAGCGTGTGAACCTATCCGACTTGTCAGAAACACATCACAGGCTGACGTTTTGTTTGCGACGGCGCCTTGGTGCCACCGACCACTGGCAGCCGCCACGCGTGAGACTCAACAGCAGCCAATAAGGTCCATCTAATAAGTGCCGGCGGCGCTGCAGGGAGCGCGCCAGGCGCCGCCTCCAGCCTCCGCTGGCCGGCGGCCGGCTGTTTTTGCGCGGCGCACTAGCCGCCAGTGCGCAGCGACAGACGCTTCTCCGGAGATGGCGCGGACGCAATCAGCGGTCGCACGCTGCGCCACTGTATGCACGGGGGCCACGGCGCGTCATGTCGTCTCCGGAGACTTCATTAGGCTCTGTGATAACAGGCCGAGCGGCGCGACAGACCGGAGCGCCGCCAGGGTAGCGGCGCCGGCCGAACGAGACGGTCCGCAGGGCGCCACCAGGCGCGCCGCCATAGGGTCTGTTCCCGTGGCTCCACCAGAAGGAACTCAGTGGACGTTAGTTGAGGCTAGTTGAGACTTGCCCACGGGAGCGACCGGTGGAGCTTGGTGGAGAAATCAGCTGACAGCGGTGTGAATTCCGTGACAAAAGGAAGCGTATGGCGCTGTATCATAAATTGGCCAAATTGCTCATCAAATGTTTGCCCAGATGATCGCACAATGTATATAGCATGCCTTGTAATACAATGTCCCAAATTTGTTTTTATTTCTGGCAATGTAGGTGTCCTCAGGGACTGCGGGGGGGGGGGGGTGGCACCGATGATCTTTTCGCCTATGGGATGAACCAAGCAATCTCTCTTCCCTCTCGGTTGAGCACTAGGCATCGTATCCCCAGTTTTGCGGTTGGTTACAGCCTGCCTTCTTAACGTACAGCATATAATCTGGTGTCTGGACCCGCCGGGCTCCCTGGGCCCCGAAGCGCTTCTCTACCCGATGCTGACTTTTCCCCATCTCAACTTACTCGACCTCGTCGATCGGGCTCGAGTGGAATTTTAGTCGGTGCACCGCATTGCGGCGGATCCGGCCGGTAAAGTAACATCTTCCCCTTAGGCCGAATGACGTAGATCAAAGGCCACAAAAAGGATGTTTTTGTGGTCTGCATCTGTTACTTCGATTATTGTTCATAGCTGTTGTAATTTCATATTTCCTTTGCGAAGGATGATCCTGGTATTCAGTTGATGCATGAAGATGAGATTCATATGACGATATGACGGAGGACGTTGTTTACGCGCAAATATATGGAGCAAGTGCGCCGTGATTGAGCTCAACTGAAAAATCACAATTGGACCCTGCTCTTGGGCTGGCGGAGCTTTTGCTCCACTGGTGGAAGCTGGTGGAGGAAAAATCTCCACTGGGTTTGCGACGGGAACGACCAGATAACCTCGCCGACTGCCGCCGCCGAGGCGGACGAGGCGAACGAGGCACAAACACGGACGCCGCGGTGGCGTAGACGGACGCAGCGGTGGCGTAGACGGACGCAGCGGTGACTTAGACGGACGCAGCGGTGGCGTAGACGGACGCAGCGGTGGCGTAGACGGACGCAGCGGTGGCGTAGACGGACGTGGCGTAGACGGACGCAGCGGTGGCGTAGACGGACGCAGCGGTGGCGTAGACGGACGCAGCGGTGGCGTAGACGGACGCAGCGGTGGCGTAGACGGACGCAGCGGTGGCGTGGAGGACGCAGCGGTGGCTGTTTACGACACGTCGACCGTTGAGCATATAGCGTCGAATTCACATCGCGGGCGTAGACGAAAAGACGCAGCGGTGGCGTAGACGGACGCAGCGGTGACTTAGACGGACGCAGCGGTGGCGTAGACGGACGCAGCGGTGGCGTAGACGGACGCAGCGGTGGCGTAGACGGACGCAGCGGTGACGTAGACGGACGCAGCGGTGGCGTAGACGGACGCAGCGGTGGCGTAGACGGACGCAGCGGTGGCGTAGACGGACGCAGCGGTGGCGTAGACGGACGCAGCGGTGGCGTAGACGGACGCAGCGGTGGCGTAGACGGACGCAGCGGTGGCGTAGACGGACGCAGCGGTGGCGTAGGCGGACGCAGCGGTGGCGTAGACGGACGCAGCGGTGGCGGCACCACTCGCAGGCGGCTCCTCCCGTCACAGTCCCGTCGAGACACGGCCATGACGTGCATGGACGCCATCCGGCAGCCATAGCTCAAATGTAAATGTAATTTATGGGAACAGGTCGACTCAGTAGTTGTGGAGTTAGTTAGTGGCTCTGGGCTTCTTCAATCGGCTTCCGGCCTGGGGGCGTCTTGGGAAAGACAATGTTGTCTTGAGCTGTTCGATTCGAGCCCGAGGGACCGCTGGAAGCCAGGTTGGATATAAGCATTTGCATGCTTCGATGAGGGGCTATATCCGTTTGTGAGTGGTTCAGAATCTGAAATAATGTCTGGGTGCACGCAATTTATAGTTCAGCCTATGCACATGTCTCCACGTGCATTTCAAATGGTGCTTAGAGTGAGAGAAAACCATTAAATCACAGTGACGCAGCGGGAAGTCTAAATGGAAAACCATTTTGCATCACTATGAGAGTGATTGTTGGTGATTGGTGATGCCAGTGATTGTCTGACAACGGACTACTCTGAGGATGTCGCCGCCTAGAACGTCCCGAGCGAAGACAGGCTGTGGTGTTGTCTTGGCGTTATAATGTCTGAATGCAGAATTCACAGGTTTCCGTACAACGGGGCAGTAGTGTGCCTGTGCATACGCATGCATGTCCACTCAAGGAAATGGCTGTCACCTGTGCTCGCTCTGGTGGAGAAAAACTGCACCATAGTGGACCAGGCAATGGTCGGTGTGGTCGGTCGGCTGTGTCGATTCCAGCACCCACATAGCCGTACCTTATTCCTGATCAGAGCAGGCAATTGTGTGTACGAACACCCGACCAGAGCAGATCAGGAACTGTACCAGAGCAGTGTCAGAGACGACACGGAACCGTACCTGCTTGACGACGACGATGTAGATGCGTATGTAGAAGAAGGCCATCAGCAGGCCGGGGAAGACGATGGTGGCAAAGTACAGGAACACCAGGTAGTTGTAGTCCATGACGCGCGTGAACAGGCAGAATGGGTAGGGACCGGCATTCCAGCCCATCACGGGCAGTAGTCCGACCACCGTGCCCAGCACCCAGCAGCCCACGATTATACCTGACAGACAGACAGAGATAGGACAGCAGTGCTGGGAAGTTTGCGTCGTTCGCAGTCAGTGTTCAATTGGGTTTTCAATTCAAAAGTACACAATAAGTGTGTGTGGTGTCACATCGCGTGTGGGGATGGAAAGGTCACTGGTGATGTTTGGTGTCTATGTCTAAGGGCACAGTGATAGCATAAAGACAAATAACTAAAGATGAAGACACCATCTATACGACAAAGGCCCGCATTTAAATGTGAGTATTACCTTTGTGTTAGGTATCCGTACTACAAAATATCACAATATGTCTTCGCAGCAAGAGAACTATCACCATGATTTGGCACTGAAAACATGTCGCGTAAGCATCTCCGTTTGTATTTGTGTTGTCTGTGCTCAGTGATTAACGACGCCATAGTAGAATAACGCACCGGCACACACCTCTCACGAATGCCCAGTCTACATGAGGAGCGGAACTTTAAAATACGATGCGACTATGAAAACTGATGAAAACGTTGCTTACCTTTTGAGATGTTTTACATGTCAGAAGTTGTTTACAAGAGGAATATTTTGTATATGTTCTCCTAATCACATCGTATTCGGAAGTCTCGCTGCTCATGTAGACGGGGTATGAGCGACCTCGAAGCCGCTTCAGTACAACTGCGCACTACCTGCACCAATCAATAGCCCGCCCCTCAGTTCATGGGAAATAATTGGGATTTCCGCCCGCTTCCAGGAACTTCCGTGTACACGCCTTAATGGGCGAGAATGAACAAATTGTCTCATTATTAACTTGTTGAGTTGACAGCCAACGAGTGGGGTACATCCCAGTCTCCTCTTCATATAGTTTCGTGATGAATATTATCCCAATTCCGGCTGTGGGGCCTCACCGGTGACAAGCTGGCCGGTCATGATGCGCGCGTACTGCATCGGGTAGAGGATGGCCCAGAACCGGTCCACCGAGACGGCCAGCAGGTTCAGGATGCTGGTGGTGCACAGGATGAGCAGCACGCTGATGCTGAAGAGGCAGGTCTGCAGCGCCTTGGGCAGGCCGACGCTGGCGAGCACGGCCACCGGCACGCCGAACAGGCCGACCAGCAGGTCGGAGAGCGCCAGCGACAGGATGTAGTAGTTGGTGTGCTTGCGCAGCCGGCGGTCGGTGACGAACACCACGCAGACGAGCGTGTTGCCCAGCGCGGCGCTGACGGCCACCAGCACCTCGCACACCGTGTACGGCAGGCTGAAGCCGCCCTCGGCCAGCTCGTCGGACATGAGCAGGTCGGAGGTGATGGTGTCCGAGGCGAGGTAGCACGGCCGGCTGGTGTTGCGCGGCGCCACGCTCAGCGCGCCCGGCAGGTCGCCGCCCGAGTCGCTCCAGTTGCACGCCATTCGGCGAGGCGCCGCGCCGAAGCCTGCCGCCGGCGACAGCAACGTTAGGCCACCGTCTCGATGCTAGACTGGTGTGGGATCGATGGATTGGCTGTCGCGGGAAGGTTATTCAGAGTGCACGGTTTGAGGATTCGGGACGGTGGAGTTCACGATACTCTACGTCAGATACATTCAGTAACCACCAGCGTCGGATTTTCTGTCGATAATATTAACAAGGAACCGATCAAGCAACCAACTTTTCAAGTAATCAACTTTTCAAGTAACCAACTTGTCAAGTAACCAACTTTCAACAATCGTATATATTTATGGCG
Organism: Ashinkailepas kermadecensis; assembly: GCA_034440615.1. Lineage (NCBI taxonomy): Eukaryota > Metazoa > Arthropoda > Thecostraca > Neolepadidae > Ashinkailepas > Ashinkailepas kermadecensis. Next base: position 19,164 of record JAOTOM010002814.1, on the reverse strand, counting down.
CCCATGATGTGTGAGAAAACAAACACTCGAATACCGTTCTGACGGACCTGCCGCTATTCGAAACGGTCATCGTCAGGATAGGATAAATTACCGCGGAGTCAAACGTGTATCCGCACTCGGCATGGCGCCATAATGGACTGAACAGTGGCCGATATATGGCACAGTGGACCATGGTGGGACTCAGCAGAGCGGAATCATTTGGCTGAATTGATGTGATGCTCACTCGATACGGGTGCTGACATGTTGCACGCTTTCTGCTGGCCATACACGCATGCGGTACGTCGGAACATTCTTATTTCCAGCATTGGGGGTTTTTCGTGAAAGCCGGACGGAAGAAATGCTGCCAAATGCAGTATGTCAATTGCAGTGGGCTTGTGCACATGAACAGGGATAGAGAGCACGTGGGCTGTCCCTCGCTATCTGGGAACCCAACCAATTATGCCTATGGATCCACTGACGGGTCTATGGCGGGGGCACGAAGGCGATTGCTTCTCCAGAAGGTCGATTTGTCCTGAACCTTTGCGCTAAAATGGTATTTTCTCGAAATCTGAAAACATTTGATAAGAACAATATTGGCTTAAGCGGACGTACCTTATGTTAGCTGTTCATATCCGAAGTATTTTTCGAAATCGGGAAAAAAAACTTGAAGTTGCCCCCCCCCCAACCTGTAGAAAATCACCCATCTGGATCTGTCACTGCATGGATGGAACATGGAAGGAATCGACTTAATCCCCCCACACACTTTTTGGGAAATGTATCCCATTAAGCCTATGGGTGGCGCATGGAAGTAATACACCATCCCCACAAACAGTTTTGAAGTCACTTCACGCCGTCGGCAATAGGAAAGAGTACACCGAGACGGAGTTTGATTCAACATTCTTAGGTAGTATTTGGGGGGGGGGGGTGGCGGAACGGCGCATCATGCCGGAGGAAATACACTACAGGGTCAGCGGAAGCATACGTGAATCAGAATCAATTCCCCAGGAACAAAAAGAAAGGGTTTGTTGTTTGTGGCTAAAAATCCTGTTTGCGGTTTTCACGAAATCGGGAAGGTTCGTTGCGTTTCTGCATGTTAACCAGATGAACAATGCACCCACAACGATAACACGCTGCATTACGTGTGCACCACTTGCTGCCGCATTCCTTGGATGGTACGGCCTTCTGTTAACTGGGTCAAAAGCCACTCCAAGAGTCGATGATTGACAGCTGGTTGTGTCGAGTTGTGTGCATCTGCGAGCATGTGCCAAACCAGTCAGAGATTCTGCCCGTTCTCTTTACGCTGCGAAGCATGACGTCTAATTTGATACTTGGATCTGTGTTTGTACGCTTGATAATTATACCTGCATTCGTTACTTAATTAAACACAGGGCCGACCCTGGCGGATGGAATTATAGCTGTGGCTGGTGAGCTCTGATCATGAATGGTAGCCGCTAATGGAATCCTAGGGGGGGGGAGGGGGGGTGGCAGTAGCGTATCAAATTCTCATGTGGGTGGGGGTGGGGGTGGGGGTGGGGGCACATCTCCTTGGAGGGACGTCTTCGGCGAAGAATACATTGACGGCGTGGAAGTGGATAGAGGGTGCACTCGAGCATACTGAACGGTCAAATTACTGAAATGTTGAGTATGTTGAAGGGTCGTCTCAAATGGTCGCCCTGTCATCTGAAAGGAGCATTTTTGGCTGAAAAAATCAGTTGAGCGGAGTTGGGGATGCACTCGAGGGAGGGTCGCCACATTTCCCCTGGGGGCACATGCCTTCAGTGCCCTCCTCTCTGCATCTGCCCCTGAGACGGGGACATGGAAGGCCCCCAAATGTTGGAATGAAAGAAAACAATTTACCTTTTCTTAGCTTCTTTTTATCAATCTCAGAGCAACGGTCGGAAAAATCAACTATCTTGCCAACCATCCTCCACCCGAGAGTACAAATTATCTTGTGGAGATGTAAATTAAGCTAAGCTTTATCAAAACCGTCCAAGCCATTTCGGAGATGGTCCCACGCCCACCCCATCCTACAACGCCTTAATGTCACATGCACTATAACGTAAAACTGCTTTAACATAAATGCGCATGGGCTTACCTTGAACTTGCCTGCAAAATATATTCGCTTCAAAGACGGCGCAAATGACATCTATGATGCAGCACGCCTCTAAACATCCTCCACCTCCTCCTCCCCCGGTAGTTCTCCGTCGTCAGATGTGTTCGCTAAATAGCGTAGCTATTAATCTATCCCACCGGTATTGTTGATGTCATGACCTTCTATGTGCTGTAATTATCTGTTGAACCTCGTTTAAATAAAATGCAACACCCTGTTGACGCTATTTTACTTGAACATGCCAAGCTTCACATAGTTGATACAGCACCGTGGTGCAACATGATGCACCATCGCTGGGTATCTCGGACATCAGTTACATCATAAACTAGGTATAGCTGTATCACGAGCATCAAAGGACGCAGGCCGGCTACTGATTTGCTTGACTCATTGGAATTGATAGTAATTACGAGTGGAGTAGAGCCTGATCAAGCCTGCTGCCGTGGATATACAAAAGTGAATTCACATTGCGGTCCCAAATGACCAGACGCGAACTGACACAGCGATCACGCCTTTGAAACACTGATAAACCCTTTGTTTCATCATTTCAATTTTTAATGGTTCAAGCATCAATACACATATCTTGTAAGTTTGGTTTTTGACTGAGTTTTGTTGCAACATTTTTCAGAACTGCTTTTAATCTTAGTTCAAAGAAAAGGATTTGTTGTAGTGTCACCAGTACTGTGTGATGTGGTTGGATTACCTGCGCATCACCAGTGAGGTCATCTTTGTGTACCAATGTGATGACCCATTTATGCAACCTGGCATTTCTCTCCACGTGCTGCCACGAGGCACTTACGATGGACTCAATGATATTAAATCTCTCTGCTGGCAACGCCATGGTGGCAATCTCCGCCATGGTGGTGAGATCGTGAGCCAGTGACTCTGGCTCACCATGACGACGCACCTGTGTGTGAGGAAAAGGGTGTGATATCTGGCCAGGTTCTCCGCGCTGAGCCAGCCCAGCCTCCTCAGGAGATCCGAAACATGGTCAAACTTTTTGCGGCCGAAAATTACCTTTGCCGAGTAGTTTATAATTTTTTTAATGCGAGATAGGTTCTTTTTGGCTCCGTTACCATACACAGAAATACAGTAGCGGATCTGCGAGAAGACCAGAGCATTGACCAGCGCGGAGATGACGACAGGTGGAAGGTGCCCTCTCAGATGCGACAGACCACCCAGAACTCCAAAACAACGCCGAGTCAATTCTGAGACGTGCGAGTCCCAGCTGAGCGAGCGATCGAAAATAAGACCGATATTTTTGCATTCCGAAATGGTGGGTAGATCGTGATCGCGAAGTTTCACTGTGATATCCGGTGAGGCACGCAGATTTTGTGGGCTGCCCAACATCATCAGCTGTGTCTTAGTTACGTTAATTTTCAGTCCATTTGCTCGAAACCAGATGTCGAGGAAGGCCAGAACTGTTTCCATATGAGTGACGACATTTTGAATTTCAGATTTCTTACCACTGACCAAAATTTGGGTGTCGTCGGCGTATTGAATAACCACTGCGCCTTCGGCGAACAGGCTGAGGTCGTCGGCGAAGGCACAGCAGAGGAGAGGTTCGAGAGATAATCCTTGAAAAACGCCGATGCTGTTGGGCAACGGGGCAGATTTTTGGACGACACCCAGACTGTCAGTAAGGCTGACACTCTGGGTGTGGTTCTGAAGATAAGCCGAAAACCAGGAAGTATCGATGCTGTGGAGACTTAATTTTGACAGGAGTTTTGAGTGATCTATCACATCAAAGCATTTGCTCAAATCCAGCAGGCAGAGAAGGGACACCTCTCCATGGTCACATGCGGATAGGATCTGGTCAGATATGGAGGTCAGAGCGGTTTCCGTCGAGTGACGAGGACGGAAGCCGTGCTGAGTTTGGGAGAGGAGGTGGTTATCGGACAGATAATTGTAGAGTTGCTGGTGGACGGCACGCTCTACAATTTTCGCAATGACTGGGACGATGGAGATAGGACGGAAATTGGAAGGGTTACAGGGATCACCGGACTTGAAGATGGGATGGACGAGGGAGTGCTTCCAAGAATCAGGAACATCGGATTGGGTAATGCTGGAATTGACCAAATGCAGGAGCACCCCACCTATCGAGTCGAAGCACACCCTGAACATGTGGATGCTGATGCCGTCCTCGCCACAGGCTGACGAGCCGTTCATCCCGAAGACGACGGCTCGCAGCTCAGGTAGCGACAACGGCACCAGGGTAAGCGCACAGGCACCGACACGCGGCAAACGGCAGGAGATACTCGGCGTCGCTCCCATACTCCTAACCTCGTCAGCCACGCACGGGCCCACGCGGACAAAAAATCGGTTAAGGTCATCAGCTGTCGCGTCGGGCAGCTTACGAATGGCCTGCTTGCCGCCGACAAATGACCTGACATGGCGCCACATTGACCTCCGCCCATCCTCACGGATGCGCCGCTCAACATCGTCCCGGCTATCACACCTAATCGCCGATCGTACAGCTCGGTTGGCGTCCCTGTACTCCGTAGACTGGTGCCCATAGACAGCCAGCGCACCACGGCGGCGACACATTAAAGCTTTGGTTCCATCTGATACGACCGGGGCGCTAGGGTTCCGGATTTTAACAGTCCTGATGGGAGCATGGATGTCAATGATGGGTAAAAAGATGGCCAGAAAACAGTCCCACTTGAGCGTGACGGAGGGAGAATTAAAAACAGAACTCCAGTCAGCCAAACAAAGATCATAAAGCAAAACATTCGGATCAGTACGGCGAAAGCAACGGGAGCGAACAGTGGCGCCGCTCGGTCTAGATCTGGGCACATTGACAGAAACACGAACAAATCTATGCGGACTAAAGTGACAAAATTGTGTACGGCAGTGCTGCACAATGTCACGACAGTTGGTGATAACCACGTCAAGGAGAGAGCCAGTTGAATAGGTGGGCGAGGTCACACACTGAAATAACGAGTAATCAAAAATAAAATTAGGCAGCGCACGCCCACCTTGGTCCGAGTCTGGTTTCCGCAAGTCACAATTTAAATCTCCGCAAATAAAAAGTTTGGACTTGGGATAGTCAACAATCACACGTTGGAATTGTGCTTCCAGGTCTACAAAGTCCGCTTTCACGTCGGTCACATTCCGTCTCGGTGGACGATATGCGGTGCAGATGATGAATTGGCGCTTACTGTCTGGTTTAACCAGCATCCACAACGTCTCCAGCTTGCTGTTGGGATGGTTGACAGCCGTTGTTATTTTCAGGGGGACGCGTTGATGCCTTCCCTGGCGGACAGCGCCACTCCGTCGTACCCTCGCCCGTCGGGGCGATCGGCCCGGTACAACTGGTACCCAGGCAGCAGCAGCAGTCTGTTGGGCGTCGCCGGCTTCAGCCAGGTTTCGGCCAGGCATATGATGTCATACTTGTAGCGATGTAGTATTTCAGATATTTCCAGTAATTTGGGCTTAATGCTTTGGATGTTCAGCACGCAAATGTTGAGTCTTGAACCGGGAGCTGGCCATAGGTTCCTCTTTCGGCGTTGGGCGCCTTTGCTCCCCCGCTTCCTGGCACCAGGCGCGCGCCTGCCGCGCCTGCGCCGGCGAGGGTGGCCGCCGGAGCTCGCTGTTAGGCCGCCCGGCATCGCTGACCCAGTGCCGGCGGGCACGCGGTCACCTAGCGATGTGCCGCCGCTTCCAAGGTCACAGGGACCGGTGGGAATCGAGTGCCGGACACAAGGCGGGGGCAGGCGAACAGCAGGGGCCGCGACCAGCACGATTGCACGCACCACAGCCAGCAGCACAACAAGCCGCAGTAAGTCACGATGGCTGGGATAACACATCAGTCCCATGATGCGACTAAAGACGATGATGTCCGTCGTCGTCCGCCAGCTGGTAGATCGCTGATCGCCTCCAGCAGAGCCGGACCGAACGCCACTCGAACTCGCTCACGTTCACACGTCACACCCCCAAACACACAAGGACTGGCACTAGAGGCACGGGTCGGGCGAGGAGCGCCGGCGTCGCGACCCGACCCCGGGAGCGGCGCGCAAGCGCGCAAGCAATATAGGGATACTTATATTTGTTTAGGGATGATTATGTTAATGAACATGCTAAGAATGCCATACTATCAGCAAATTGTATTGAACAGTACACCATATCATGGGTAATTTCATTACTTTAAATCACGTAGCGCACAAGATGTTTATGTATCACAATATGTAATGATGAGCATAAGCAAGATACTTACACGCAAACCACCATTAGAAACAAGGCATGAGGACTTCATCAACACACATCAAGAGGCATGATGTCATTACTTCTTTGGGAAGGATGTCTCCTCATTGTTCAATAGGTGGTATATTCCACTTTTTTCACGAATAATTTATCACTGTTGAATGCACCCTGAAGCCTCTTCGAAACATGAAGTGAAACTTTGGCATTGCCGAGTAAAATTGTTTAGTACATAATCGTCTCTATAATTTCGTAATTAATCCGAAATTGCCGCCAGATTTGACCTTCACCGAGGTAGTGATTGAAGTGGAAAATTGGATCTACCTAATTTGATAACCTTTATTCTTTGCATGATCACGTTGATATTGCCCTTTGACAAGTGTTACTTGATCTTTCAGGATTAGCCTGATTTCAGAATTAGCTTGATCTTAGAGATTTACATCTTCATTGGTACCACTCTCATACGTGATCAATGAATACAAAAGGTCAATTCTTGTCTTAATCAGGTCGGAAAAGATCCGGGACAACGAATTAACATTTAGACCATCGGAACGACTTTGTAGATCACGAATGGAGATTGGTAAGTCACATTTTTTCTCCAAATTTGGAGGGCTGTTGCTGTGCTTCATGAAAAATTCGAATAGCCTTGCGACATTTCGCAGTCCAATGCAATAACTGTAATGATGTATACATTGAGGTAAAGTGCCCTATGAAATGATGCGATATGTTCTGGGTAATAAATCCCGTTTTCCCACCCTGTCATATCACATAATTATTCATGATAAAACATCAGGCGCAACGTTCATATTCCTCGCTGCATGAACTATACTGTTTACATCAATTGACCTACGTGTCAAAACGGGAAATATAGCCGATAATATGCTGATGTAGAGATAAAATATAACAACCTGAACCTCGTAGCTTCAGACATGTAGCTGTAAGATCAAACATCTACATGTTCGTGCTTATCCCAAGGTGCTAGGGTGCGTCATTGAAAAGTTAAACGCGTCTTAAAAGCGCTTGGTCTGGCCTGCCGAACTGCTTAAGCTAAGTTTTATTTCTGGTAGTTGAAAGAAGACTTTCGGCCTTCGAATCTGCCTCTTAATCAGCTCACCCAGCGTTGGTCTGTGCCAGTGAACGTTGTCGCTGACGCGACACCGAGCCAGTCTGGAGCGGCCGTGTCGGCACGGGCGACTGCACTGATCACTCATATGCTGCTGGAATCTACAATCTCTGACATGCGGACATTCGGCTTGCAATTGCATCCAATCAATGGGTACACAATTATTTATATTTGCTTTGGGCCGCTCAAAGCTTCCCGTCGCTTCCCTCTAAAACTTCTTACAAAATCCTTTCAAGCACAACTCGTCACTTACGGCAAATTACCAACTTGAACGAGACCACGAGAAAAGTTATTTGATCGTGAAATGGTGAATACTGGAACTTAATCAGCATCAGCATTTTTCATTTCCGATGCTTTAAGTAACATCGTGAACGCTTTCAGCTTGTGGAGTCGGCTTACAATGACCGGTCGGCCGGAAATGGTCTGTTCAATTGCGGGTTGTCCTCTCAGCTCGGCAAGGATCTCGGTGTTTCCGAACACGTAACCGAGATCCAGGGCCACTTCTCTGGTGGTGTCGTCCAATCACCAGCTGATCTCAGACCAGCTCGCAGCTGGTTTGAGACCCGGCCACCCTCAAACCTCGTTATCCCGAGACGTGGCCACTCTCAGACCTCGTTATCGCGAGATATGGCCACCATCAGACCTCGTTATCCCGAGACGTGGCCACCTTCAAACCTCGTTATCCCGAGACGTGGCCACTCTCAGACCTCGTTATCGCGAGACGTGGCCACCCTCAGACCTCGTTATCGCGAGACCTGGCCACCCTGAGACCTCGTTATCCCGAGACATGGCCACCCTCAGACCTCGTTATCCCGAGACATGGTCACCCTCAGACCTCGTTATCCCGAGACGTGGCCACCATCAGACCTCGTTATCGCGAGACATGGCCACCCTCAGAGCTCGTTATTCCGAGACGTTGCCACCCTCAGACCTCGTTATCCCGAGACGTGGCCACCCTCAGACCTCGTTATCCAGAGACGTGGCCACCCTCAGACTTCGTTATCCCGAGACGTGACCACCCTCAGACCTCGTTATCCAGAGAAATCGCCACCCTCGGAGCTCGTTATCCCGAGACGTGGTCACCTTATGCCTGACCACCCGGCCTTGGCCATGCTGGTGAAAAAAGCATCAGCACATCTATTCAGATGTAAACAAGATTTTGTTTCTTTCTGACATATCTAATCATATATGGAACATGTAAATTGCCAAATATATAATATATATATATATATAAATATATATGTGTGTGTGTGTGTGTGTGTGTGTGCGTGTGTGCATATGCGTGTATTCCGTCTCCTCGTCTCGTCTCCACGATTCGCTCCCACCCTCTCTTTTCGATCGAGGCCCTTTCAGTGTTGATTCCATAGTTTAACATGGCATCCTATTGGTGTCATGTCCTTCATTGCGCATTGAATTAATCAACTTCAAGCAAGCAACGTAGTATTATGCACGTTTTACTGATGGGCAGCAGCGTCTGGGATTGAATAATAGGACGCCATCATAAGCTTGATCGATGGCGCAATTGCAGTGCAATAGGTGATGTGTATCTCTAAAGCTCCACTCCTGACGCCCAGCATTCTGAAACGTCTATTTAGCTATAAGTTCTCGGTCACCTTTGGTAAGGTGAATTGTAAAAGATCGCATAATCGGCGCAGCGAAAGAATGGCAAGTTCAGCAGACGAAAAATCCGTCGAGTAGCTTGAGATGGCCATACTTCATCGTGACATGAACAAGGATTCAGTCATTTTACCACATGACACAGGTTAATCCCGGAACAATAAGGGCCAGTGCTGCGAACTCTGTCGCTGGTCGGACTAGTGCAGGTAAGTACGAGTCGACCTGTGGCCACAATACTTGTCCATCTCTGAACCAGTCCGCTTGTGATCAAAATACCAGTCCATCTCTAATCACGCTGCCAGTTCACTGACCGCAATACTAATCCATCTTTAACCACGGTACAAATCCACCGCTTAGCACAATACCAGTTCACTTTTAGTTACGATACCAGTCCCTCTCTAACCAAGATACTGTTCATCTTAAGTGGTGTCCCATGTCGATATCGGGATGCCTTTGACCACCATAATAGTATTTGAAATATCTGACATCAGTAAAAAAAAACAAAAAAAAACATGAAGCATAAGGAGGTCATGTCATGTGGCCCCCGTTGCTGGTCTGGGACTCCAGCTGCGACATGGTACGGTGGGCGCCTCTGCTGCTGAACTCCAGCTTTTTTTCTTTTTTTTTAAATCTTTAGCAGAGGCAAAGTGCCATCCGCTAGAGATATGCTCGTGTGGCCGGTCGCCATGGCTGGTGCGGTCTGGTGTAGCGGCGCCGTGCTGCGCCCCGCTCGGCCCTGACTGGGCCGGAGGATCAGATGGTACCTGTCCACGTATGGCCCACAGCCTGCAGCAGTGCACCAGCCGTATCGGGCTGATTTATCGGCCACACAACCACATAGGCCACAGCCATCCATCCATACCCCTGCCACTGACGGCTGCTGTGGCGCTGGCAGGGCCCCAGTCGGTACTGAATAATTCGGCCGGCTGTATTGTATTTCATTATTTCATGCTCCATTGCATTGCACTCTGCATTGTATTTCCACTAGCTTTCGTCTGTCAAGGGTGTGGATGTCACCCCCACCCCCGCCCCACAGTGTCGTGGTGCTATCGTGGTCCTGCCATGGTGCTGTCGTGGTGTCGTGGTGCTGTCGTGGTGATGTCCTGGTGCTGTCGTGGTATCGTGGTGCTGTGGTGCTGTCGTGGTGCTGTCGTGTGTCGTGGTGCTGCCATGGTGCTGTGGTGCTGTCATGGTGCTGTCGTGGTGTCGTGGTGCTGTCATGGTGCTGTAGTGGTGTCATGGTGCTGTCGTGGTATCGTGGTGCTGTCGTGGTGGTGCCGTGGTGCTGTCATGGTGCTGTCGTGGTGTCGTGGTGCTGTCGTAGTGTCGTGGTACTGTCGTGGTGCTGTCGTGCTGTCGTAGTGTTGTGTTATTGTGGTCCTGTCGTAGTGTTGTGTTATTGTGGTGCTGTCGTGGTGCTGTCGTGGTGCTGTCACGGTGTCATGGTGCTGTCGTAGTGTCGTGGTACTGTCGTAGTGTCGTGGTACTGTCGTGGTGTTGTCGTGCTGTCGTAGTGTTATGTCATTGTGGCGCTGTCGTGGTGCTGTCGTGTTGCTATTGTGGTGCTGTCGTGGTGCTGTCGTTGTGTCGTGGTGCTGTCGTGCTGTTGTCGTGGTGCTGTCGTGGTGCTGTCGTGATACTGTCGTGATGTCTCTGTGCTGTCGTTGTGCTGTCGTGGTATCGTGGTGCTGCTGTGGTATCGTGGTGTTGCGGTGATATTGTGGTGCTGTCGTGGTGTCGTGGTACTGCCGTGGTGTCGTGGTGGTGTCGTGGTGTTATGTCATTGTGGTGCTGTCGTGGTGCTGTCGTGTTGCTATGGTGGTGCTGTCGTGGTGTCGTGGTGTTGTGGTGCTGCCGTGGTGCTGTCGTGATGTTGTGGTGTTGCGGTGGTGTCGTGATCACCTCGGCACGACGCGCGGTAGTCTGTCGCCATTTGGCATAGCTGGTGGTGCACTACCTGCATTTGCATGCGGAACTATGGATCATAGAAGCACCAAGTTGAATAGGTTTGTAGTGATATTGAATAGGTTGAATAGGCTTTGCAGTGATAATTCTGGAGACATGCGGGAGCATGTTTGTCAGGATTGTTGATCCTGCTTTTCCTTACTGCATTAATGTGCTGATATGATTTCTAGTTCATGCTTTAGGGTTATCCTCAACCACACTCATGTCCTGAATTCACTGCTTTATCGTCATAAATAAAGTCATAAAGTATTAAGGCTTAATAAGAGCCACAGGGGCCCATCTGGGTTAAGCCTATCTAGAAAAGGTACTAGAATGTACATACTCCCACCCCAATCAATCCCTTATCCCAAGTTCCTAGGAAGCTATATATCCCAGCCCATCTAACACCACTCACTTGCTACCGCCTAACACCCTCAATAATCACAAGCTCCTCCCCATCACACCCATCGTGCCACCATAGACAACCTCATCAGCATCACATCCCGAAGGAAGGTGCCGAATCCACTGCTAGGCACATCCCACAGAAATTCATAAAGCGTTCAGACTTAATAAGAGACTCACGTGCTATTGCATAATACACTCAACAATTACAAACTCCTCCCATCATACACATTGTGCTACCATAGACAATCTCATCAGTATCACATCCCGAAGGAAGGTGCTGAATCCTCTGCTAGGTACACCCTATATAAAGTTATAAAGCATTTAGACTTAATAAGAGACTCACTTGCTATTTCATAACACAGTCAACAATTACAAACTCCTGCCAACTCCCACTCCTCCCTGTCGATCAACCTTCCCTGGAATACAGAAAAACAATCCCCCTATTCTTATAATGATTGTCTATGCCGTTTTTAAAGATGTTCAGTGTGTTGCTACTGACAATGGTTCCTGGCAGCTGGTTCCAGTATTCTACTACCCTGTTGGTGAAGAAAGACTGTCTTAACCTTGTCCTGCTGTGATTAACTTTAATTTTGAATTGATGACCTCTAATTGCATCATTTCTGTTAAATTCAAACATTTCCCTGAGATATCCCTGTTCCTGACCATGAACAAATTTAAAAACCTCGATGAGATCTCCTCTCAGCCTTCTATATCTAAGTGAAAACATGTTCAATTTCTTCAGTCTTTCCTCATATTCCAGGTTGCCTATACCATTAACCATTTTTGTTGCCCTCTTTTGTACTCTCTCTAAAAGCCAACAATCTTTCTCATAACTAGGGGACCAAGCTTGGACACAGTATTCCAGATGTGGCCTGACATATGCACAGTAAGCTTCCTGATGACCTCCTCACTTTTGTATGACACATTCCTCTGTATTGCCCCAAGCATTCTTAGTGCCTTCTTCCTGGCTTCTTTGGTCTGTTCTGATGCCCCCAATTTTGTGTTCAAAATAACACCTAAGTCCTTCTCCTGCTGAGTCACAGATAGTACTTGGCCACCCATCAAGTATGGAGCCTTCATATGCTGCCTACCTACATGCATGACTTTGCACTTATCAAAATTAAACTTCATTTGCCATTTTTCGGACCACTTCACTAGCTCGTCTAAGTCTTTCTGCAGCAAAACCTGCTCATTTTGCCCTGTTATTGCCCTAAAGATCTTCAAATCATCCGCAAATTTCAAAACCTTACTGCTTAGGCCACATTCAATGCTATTCACATATATAATGAACAATAGTGGCCCCAATACCGACCCCTGGGGGACTCCACTAAGAACATTTTGCCATGATGACTTTGTACCATTTAGCATCACTCTCTGCTGTCTATCTGAAAGCCACAACTCTATCCATTTTAGGATGCTACCTGCAATACCATGGACCTGAAGCTGCATCATTAACCGTTTATGGGGTACCTTGTCAAAGGCCTTACTAAAGTCAAGATATGCTACATCAACCTGATTTCCCTGATCAAATTGTTCTGTAGCAAAATTCAAAAAGTCCAAGAGATTTGTGAGGCACGATCGCCCTTTTCTAAACCCATGTTGAGTATCTTGAATCAATTTGTTCCCTTCCAGAAAACTAACTATTCTATCCTTGATAATTGATTCGAGTACCTTGCAGACTAGGGATGTGAGGCTTACTGGCCTATAGTTTTCAACTTTCCCTCTTTCTCCTTTCTTGAAAATAGGAACTACATTTGCCCTTTTCCAATCTGTTGGAATTTCATTTTGCGAAACTGATCTACAAAATATTATACTAAGTGGAATTGCCACTTCCTTTTCAGCTTCCCGCAATACCCTAGCATAAATTCCATCGGGTCCTGCTGCCTTGTTTGTCTTTATTTTTCTGATATAATTGAAAACAATATCACTATCAATGAAATCAACATCGTGTATCTGATCACCTGTCACTGAACTGTGGTTCACGGTTGGCAGATTAGTCACATCCTCCACTGTAAACACTGATTTAAACTGCTTGCTCAGCTCCTCAACCATCTCACTATCCTCACCAATATAGTCCCATTTACATCCAGTGGACCAATTGTGCTTGAAACTTTACTTAGCTTGTAGAAACTAAAGAACTTTTTACTGTCCCCATATTGAATCGTATATTTATATAGATTCGTAGATTCGCTGTATCGTAGATTCGTAGATTCGCTGCATACCAGGATTTAAGTTGCCAATATCCGAGTGTCGCAGGGTTTTAATTTTTACTTTCACTGAAAGGTTACGGTTTGATCTAAGGTATAAAGTATGGCTCCTTTACAGTTTCCTCATGTCAGGCAGAGCGTCGGCTTTCGCATCGTAGCTCTATAACACTTTGGGCGAATTGGCGAATGGAGTCAACAGTCACTCCCTTGGCTGGATAGGGTGATAAAACGTTCCCAGTATGTCACGGTTCCTTGGAAGGAGCCAGGATGTTCAAAGCATGCAAAGTTGGCTACCCAAAAGCTGGGAATCTGCTCGATGGGAATACGTGATGCCTAGATCTGTTGTTGGCCGACTGGTCCGCCGTTTATCAAGCGACCACCACCTCGGACAAATGGGACGCATGGATGGCTGCATGGCAGCCAATAATCGACCATCACATGCCCCTTCGTCAAATCAAGCTGAAGCACCGGTCGCCGCCTTGGTTGCAGCATGATGACGTTCATACAGCAAGGGCAGCACTGAAACAGGCGCGCGAGCACAGAGATGCAGCACGAAGCGAAGAAGCCCAGCGGAATTACCGTGAGCACAAGGGCGCACTCCGAACGGCTCAACATCACGCATGCGCAGAATACTTTCATACTGCTGGTACCCGCACACCGTGGAAGAACATCCGCAAGTTCATTATTGCCTCCGGCAAGTCAACGATAGAAGAGCCTGGCACAACCAATCAACCGCCTGATTGGCATGAACGGCTCAACCGGCATTTACCGGCGTCGGTGCCGCGGTAGCTGCTGATTTAGCGATGGCGCCGCCCCGAGAGCCCCTCTGGCCAAGACCCCCACGTGTCTGTAGCGGCGCATTCACACCGTATCCTGTGACGATGCCAGAGCTGTCAAAAGCGTTGCAGCGCATGGGTGGCTCACGAGCGTCCGGGAGCTGACGGCATCACCATCCAGATGCTCAGGATGACGTTTAGTGTGGTCGGCCCGCACCTGTTAAACATTATCAACTCATGCATCACAAGCTGTGAACTGCCACCGTCATGGAAAACGGCGATGGTAACACCCCTGCACAAAAGTGGTAATGCAAACGACCCACACAACTACAGGCCAATATCGATATTGCCAGTGGTCGAAAAACTCTGCGAGCGTGTCGTGTGCACACAACTGATAGACTATCTGACTGTGCCCATCATCTACTGTGCCCAGAACAGTACGGTTTCCGGCCCGGCCTGTCTACCGAGATGGCTCTGCTAGACACGGTCATCTACGCTACCCTCAAAATCGACCAAGGCGATATCCTCCACTGGTTATAGCTGACACCTCAAAGGCGTTCGACAGCGTGGGAGCATAGTCGCCTCATGGACAAGCTCGGATGGTACGGCGTCAACTCCGAATGGTTCCGAGCGTGGCTTGAGGGCCGTTCGCAAACAGTGAAGGGTTCTAGCCCTCTGCCGGTAACATGGTGTGGTGCAGGGCTCGATCTTGGGCCCGGTTATGTTCCTAATATTCTCCAATGACCTCCCACAACATATCCCACACGGCAAGATTGTTATGTATGCCGATGATGTCCAGTTCCTCGACTCCGGGAAGCGAAACGAAATCACAGCCATTAGCCAACGATTGAATGAATCACTGTCAGTCGCCTTTAACTGGTTCATCCAGAATCGACTAAAAAGTAAATCCCTCCAAAACTGAGATGGTTGTTCTCCAATCTTCTAGACATACACCTGTGAAATTATCTGTTCGTCTGGGCCAGTTAGAAATAGTACCCACGAAGTCTGTGAAATTACTTGGCGTGAAAATTGACTCACACCTGTCCTGGGATGTGCATGTATCTACTGTTGTGCGTCTGTGTAACTGCATACTCATTGGACTCGCTAGACTGCGTCATAAGTTTTCTCACATTACGAGACGGGTGCTAATTGAGGCACTCGTATTCCCCCACATAAGATACTGTGTGTCTGTCTGGGGAAGCTGTAGCAGAGCCCAGAAACGACGCATTCAAAAATGCATCAACTTTGGTGCAAGGATTGTCGCCGGCTTGCACTTCCGGGATCATGTGTCGCCCACGTTGAAATAACTAGGATGGCTCAAATTCGAGGATTTCATATCCGAGGCAGATGCTCACCAGCAAATTTGAACACCCTATCCTCAGCCCTATCTCAATATTGTTCACAAAGATGATAAAGAGAAGTGGCCCAGAACAGAGCACTGTGACACTCCACCCAGAACATCCTTCCATTCAGATTTGCAACCATATAACACAACCTTGTTTCAGTCCACTTAGCCATGCGTTAATTCCAACATATAACTTTTCCATCAATCCCATTTTGCCCTAGTTGATGAATTAGATGCCCGTGTGGAACTTCATCAAAAGATTTCTAAACTCTAAGTACACAACATCTATCCTGCTTTTGATTGTCTATTTCTCTAGTTGCATACTCCATCAACTCCAGTAGGTTAGCTAAACAAGATCTCTTGGATCAAAATCCATGTTGAGTATCACTTTAAAGGTTGTGCCTATCTAGATGAGTCTGAACTACCCTTTCGCCAGTTTCTAATACCTTGGAAAATTATGACGCCAAACTGACTGGCACATGTTTCATACCCACTTTATACTTCCTTTGAAAAACTGAAACAGTTGCATTTTGCAAATCTTCAGGTATTTCAGAATACTACATATATATCTCTAAAAATGACACCCAGGGTAACTGCAAAACTTGAGAACACTATTTAGATAACAGCATAAATATCACCTTGTCCAGCAGCTTCTTATTTATCCCTTATATTCTTTCAACTGCTTTTCATACTTCTGTAGATATTGTAAACTACCCCAACCTATCACCCACCACAGCATAACCATCAGTGGTTTTTCCAATGTTCTTCCTAGTAAAGACTGATGATAACTGATTGCTTATTGACTTGAACTAGATCACAATCATTACTCCACTATATCACCATCTACCTCTATGGCCCTCCATTGCATTTTTAAACATCGATGTGTAGAAGGTAATGAGCTTCTTTAGCATTGCATGCTAAATGATCTTCAGATAATATAATTCCAGCCCATCTTTTGGATGTCCAAACACACCTAACTTTATTTCCCGTTATTCTATATGCTTCTAGGTTTGCTTCAGAGTCAGAATCTTTTAGTTTCTATCGCTTTTGACTCATTGAATGGTTTACTTTTTTGGTAAGCCATGAGGGTGCCTAAACTTGTGCAATATAATCCACCTATTAGGAACTTAACTCACCCTGGCCTAGAAACAGCGTATTCATTACCATTCTCCACATTTCAGAAGCATAAACCTATCAATAACTCTTACTATTGATTCCATTCATGAAGATCCCAAACTCATTGTAATTCCCTTTTAGCAAACTTAAAAATAAATATTTCATTGATTCCTCACACTTTCCAACATATGAGGAAAAGCACATCCCGTTAGGATCACTATTACTGAAGGTCCCTCCTAGGCCCACATCTTAGATACAATTCCCTCCCTCACTTGTGAACACTATGAAACAGCTCATTTCCTCTTCATGTATCACTGAAAGAAGAATTTTTCCTCCCACGTCATGAAACTTCTTCATGATTTGATTAGATTAGACTCCACAGTTTTGCCTTTCCATCCCTGCTATCAAGTTATACATAAAGTATCCAGACTTAATAAGAGCCAGAGGGGCCATCTTGTTTAAGCGTGCAATGGAAGAGCAGCTAGGAAACAGTGTTATACATTCCAGATGTTTGTAATTTTTTTTCATAATTTGGAGCACTGGCTTAAAATGTAATGCACCACATATTATTTATGAATAATTTATGGTACATTGCAGTGTTTTAAAAAAATCTTGTTCGTGTGATATGTCCAAACAAGCACAGCTTAGATGTCAAAATTAGTCATGGCAGCATGCCAATTAGAATAGCATTTCAAACTCCAAGCTCATTTTTGCCTATAGGTGCATGCTTTCCATTTACTGTGTGAATACTAACATAGGGATATATATATATATATATATAATATACAAATGCTAATGATAATGCTTGCAATACCATGGTATCAACAAGGGGCACTGTTAAATAGGCATGATAATATCTGTACCTGGAATTGTGTTAAAATATGCTTGTGTATCACCATCCATACATATACACATATTTATGCACAAACTATTCTTAGAAATGCAGCATGGAAACTCATAAGCACACATCAACAAGCACTCAGGTCACATGGGCTCAAACAATATATAGTGAGAATACCTGGCACAATGATCCGCATCAATCAGAACAATGAATAGATATTTTCCTGACTGGTTTATCACAAAATAGTTTTAGCATGGAGACTGCTGAAATAAGTAGAATTAAACTTAAGAACATCACAAGTAACAAGGTACAAGATAGCATTCAGCCCATGGAATCTGGCAGCCAACATATGACTGCCAGATAACAAATTAGGGTTATGGTTAAACTAACAAAGGTGGGGTTATAAGCCAATTTGATAAGCAAAAGTACATAAAATGATAACAAAGTATATTTCATCAACATCAACCAAGTTGATACATCCATACCAGACATCAATGCTCCCTACATACTCAAACCACACAAATAAACACAACACAGCTGATGAGTAGGAAGCTGATGAGTAGGAAGCTGATGCATTAACTGATTTGTTACTGTCACATATTGGGGAATGGGTTTTGGAATGTAAATAGCTTCATTAAAATTATGCTTAAACACTGTCTAAAATCGTTTTCTTCACCACCAGGTAACAATTGCGTCAAGGAGAAAGCTGCAAAAAATTGATTGAAACCAACCATTATTAATATTTAATGACATGTGATATATATTACTAATCCATATCTTGAATGTTCTAGTTGAGGCCAAGAAGGGCATGGAAGGATCTAAAACAACTAGACAGGATAGCAAATTGCGGGCAGGATTGCAGCTGTAACATGACCTATTGTGGTGACATGGGTTAGTAATAATCAACATCACCCACGTCACTCCAGTTGTTGCAATACGCAAATAACGTATTTGGTGACTACATACAAGATTAAAAACATAACAGAAGTTAAGGATTAAAATAACATATTAGCCTCTACTTTGATTGAGAAATTTCCAACACAAGTAGCTAGTTTTATGAGTGCAGAAATTTGTTCCCACAGTCCCAGGTCACATGGTCTCAGGAACAAGATAGAGGGAGAAGACCCGGCATAGTGATCTTAATAAAATAAAAGTGACCACCAAATCTAATTCTCACATCATCTCACATCAACCTATAACGAAATAGGTTTTACTATTGACACTGCTGAAATAAGTATAATTAAATTTACAAATATCAGCAAATTGCAATACACTTTCTAATTCTACTTTGAGACGTATTCATGCCCCATGGGTATCTGGCAGCTGACTTTAATAACTTGCCAGATGACAAATTGGTGCTGTGGTTAAATTAGCAAAGGATGTGGTTATAAGCCAACTTCCTGAGCAACGGTAGAGAAAATGACAAAAGTACACTTAATCAATGTCAACCAAAGTTTATAAATCCATACCTGATACTGCCAACATGCTCACGCCACAACTAATA